>DF357687.1:140957-171071 GCA_000787875.1 Solanum virginianum | reverse complement strand
TTTACCCTCTTTTGATTTTTCACCTTACCAAAATATCGCTCACACTCTATTTTTCTTCACAGACTATTTTTAATAAATAGCCTATGGAAAAATACTCAATGTATTTTTCTCTCTCTGTGGCTCTCTTTCTTTTTCTTCTCTTGGTTGATGCATTTATGAAGGAGCAGAAGGGCTCCTTATATAGAAAAAAAACTGTCTGAAAGCAAATTGTTGGCAATTTGCAATTTGCAAATTCCTGCTGCAATTAAACAAATTGCAACAAAGTTGTTGGCTGCCTCTTTTGTTGACTTTTGAAAGTTTGCCAATTTGCAGCCTTCCTTGAACAAAATGGGGCTGGACCCCACATTACTGTCCCATTTTAGGTGACATATGTTAACTAAACATCTAAGGTGTGTCTTCTTATATACTAACATCACCAAATCCCTCATTTTTTAGTTATCATGACAAATAAATAGGCCATTTTTACTTTGGCATCTCAATTGAGAAAATAATTATTGAGATAGGTAATTTATCACAATACTTTTATTAATTAATATTTATTTTTAATTTTGAAAGATAATTTGAAGTGGTATTTAAGTTAAAAATCTATTTGTTTTGAGAGAAAGAAGGGGCAAAACCTATCTGACATTTGCATGGTTTGTAAGATACACGTGTTCAGGCCCATGAATCCAAAATTAATCAAGGGAAGTTGCAGCTTCAATGAACTTATATTTTTAAGTGTTTAGTAATTGAATAAAAAGAATTATTACTCAAAAATATTTATACGTAATTAGCATGAAAACATTACTAGTAAGACATACATGCAACGGAAATAGGAAAATAGGATTTTTAATATAATTATTTTTAAAATCTATAAAATCAAAAATAATTATGGGGCTGTTATGTGTTTTTTCTTCTTCTTCTATTATATACATAAATATAGATATAGATATTACTTGATGGCCTGTAATGACAATTTACTATGGTCAGTGTGTATCAGCAAGTTTTTGAAAAATGTCATAATCAATATCAAGAACGTCAAATTGAAGAAAATATCGTGCAAATATAATGTATCTATTGATGTCTATTCAAATAACTAATTATTTTACTCTTAAACGTATGCATGGCGAATCGCGTTAGAGTGCAACATATTTGCCTCAATATATATTAGCAAACATTTCAAGCATAATTTTGATAATTACTTATTTTGGATCGAAAATAAATAATAAAATAAACGTATATGCTATTTTAATAATTATCTTTAATTAACATATAGTCTCAATAGGCTTAAAAACTAATCCTTTTGATTTAAAAAAGATTTAAAAATTAGTATAACTTACACAAAACCCATACTTTTTGGAGCTAATTCCAACTAGTATCAATATTTTTCAAAATTATCAAAAATCCCTTCTTTTTGATACAAAAAACGAAATCAGTGGTACATGTCGAAAAAGTATGAGTATTAAGGAATTTTAACTATGATACATGAAAAAGTAGAAATTGTAATGTGTATCAATAGGTGTTGTAGTTTTATATTATTTAAGGAATTTTTATAATATTTAAAAAAAATAGAATTATATTAAATTATGTAAATATAAGTGGTATATTTCTATAATTTTCCTAAAAACTATTCTTGATGGACTTAACCAATTGGGCTTGCCTCTGTGTTTCTCTTTTGTTTTGGGCTAGGTGCACAAATACCATTTTTTGGGTAACCATTTCATTTAAGGAAAATTAAATAAATTAGGTCTAATGTGAAATTATTTGTCTTTAATGAACTTATGACATAAATTATTTATCTCTTTGCCCCACTTTATTCTTTTTATTTCAGGTCATGATATCATGTTGACGTCAACACAACGTTAGCATGAATAATATAAAGTAATTCTCTGTGATATACCACACCCATATCATATAAAATAAGCTTAATCATCTATGACACTCTAGCGGTATATTGATATCATATTCGTATTATATATGATTATACTTTTTTTAAGAAATAAATAAGAAACAATCAAAAAAATTATTAAACTCTAAATTAGTAGAAAATATATTCATTGTGATGATCCATCGATATATTGATACTATATTGGTGTTGTATAGGAACAGAGCTTAACTCTCCGTGATATTTCATCGGTATATAAATAACCTATCGGTATCATGTAGTTTTTGAGCTCTTTTTTTTTTTTTTAAGAAATAGAATGATTAAGAGAAAATTATCAAAGTCACAAAATTATTTATTAAACTCTAAATTAGTAAAAATTATATTCTTGTAATACTCCGTCAGTATATTGATACACTATGGGAATTATATAATTTTGAGCTCTCTTTTTATAAATAAAATAATTAAGAGAAAATTATTAAAGTCACAAACTTATTTATTAAATTCTAAATTAGTAGAAAATTTATTTTTTGTGATACTTTGTTGGTATATTGATACCATATTGGTATCCTATAGGATTAAGTTTAATCCCTCTTTAATATATTGTCGGTATATTGATATCCTACTGGTATATTATACAAGGTGGGTGCTGACATCAGAATTTTAATAGTTGGGGTATAAATATAAGTGGGTATATGAATATGAATAATTTACTTCAAAGATGTATAAACTTAATTTTCCCTTTAATTTCAAAAAAATAATAAATAACAATATCCATATTTACAAAATGCAGTAGAAGATTTGGATTTAGTAAACATAACAAAGTAATTCTTTTTTAATTTAAACATATATAAATCAATCATTCCGTACTATTGAATTGCAATCTTCCTTGTGTGAACTCTTAACTTTTGTGATAATGTATTAACGATAAATTTGAACTGACTAACAATACTATGAATCAATTCCATGAACCGACTAATAATACTATGAATCTTCACTTTTGGAATTAAACTAATGGGATTGTGATTTTAGAAAAATAAAAACTGTCCTGAATGAGAAAAACTTTAAAAGATAATAATAATATTTTGTTTTTTTTTTATTTTTTTTGAAAAAAACGTCATTGCATCTCTTTCGAAAGCTTTTAAGGAATGTAGGTAAAAAAAATGAAAATTGTTTCATATCCTCTTCAATCATCCCTCTAGGAAGAGTAAAATTATCAACTAATAAATGAATTAAATTTAAAATTGAGATCAAAATTTATTAGTCAAGACTCAGGACATATTAAATAAATAATATCAGCTTGTTCGAGCACCCAAGCTTCATTAGCAAAACGAAACCGTTTGATGCTAATATATACTGCCTCGTTTCATTTTATATCACACTTTTTATTTTTTAGTTCATCCAAAAAGCATATTATCGTATTAAAATTAGAAATAACTTAACTTAAATTTTTTTATTTTACCTGTAGTAAACTATTTTCAGCCACATAAATATATCCATAGATAATGTTAGACGATAAGTTTCAAAAGTATTTTCTCTTTCTCAAACACTCTATCAGGTAAAAATATGCTACATAAAATAAAATGAAGAGAGTAGTACTTAATACTCCTTCCGACCATCTTTACTCTTCCTTGTTGATTTGATAGTACTCCTTCCAACCATCTTTACTCTTCCTTGTTGATTTGATAGTAATTAAGAATAAATAAATAATAAGATAATTTTATCAAATCATCTTTTGAATATAATAAATATAATGTTTTAAAAAATATAATAGGAAAATTGCTTTAATAAATAATTATGATAAATTAAAAAATAAATATAAAATAATATAATTGACAAGTAAATATGGACCGAGTAAAATTAACACTATTTATTAACCCAATTTCAATAAATTGCTAGTAAAATCCCACTGTAAATTACTTTTACCGACGGCGCACAGAATTAACCCCGAGGCTCAAATATAAATATCCTTTTTGAAGACATGTTAGTACTTCAGCTCTCAATTGATGGAAGAGAAACGGAAGGACATCGGAACTCCACCACCGCCGGCCGCCGACACGGCGATGATATCGGCTGACGTTCCGTCCGCTGAGGCACCTACGTCGCGTCGGAGAGGTGGTGGCCAGAAACGAAAAGCAAACGCCATTGGAAGTAGCGCCAGTTCGACTCCTCCCTCAACTTTGTCAAAGCGTCAGGTGCGTGAGAAGCAGTCAGCGGTGCCTTTCGCACCGATCCACAATGGTCCGCTCACTAGAGCTCGGCAGCAGCCAAACAACGCCGCAGCTGCAGCTGCCAGTGCTGCCGCAGCTGCTTCTCCGTCAGGTTTTGGTGTTAGGATCGAATCGGAGGTGCTTCGAACGGCTGAGGCCAGTGTAGAAGAGGCGGTGAAGGTTGATAAAGAGTCCAAACAAGTGAAGGAGGATTTGGAGGCATTAGAGGCAGAAATTGAAGCTGAAATTGAGTCAATTAGATCCCGAGATCGTAATGTTCACGTTGTGCCGACTCATGCTGGTGAGTTTAAATTGTTGTATTTCAACTCTCATTTTGGTGTGCTTTCTTGCTGCGGAGTATTTAGAGAAATAGATTTTTGTAAAATTGGTAATGGAAAAGTTAAACAATATGGATATAGTAAGCGAAGATATGCTGGAAACAAGGAATTCAATGACTTGAGGTTAAGGTTTATGTTTTGAGATAGATTTAGTGTTACTTGACAAATAAAGATGAGTTTTACATTCAAAGTTTATAGATACTCCTTCCATGTCATTTCATGCCATCTTGCTCCATTGGGGGTGGATTTAAGATGTTAATTTGACTTAAATACTTTATCAGCAATAGTAGAAGAGAATATTAAAATGATGATTGGAAGTTGGTTCGACTTTGACATTTAACAATATCATAACATAGTTTAGAATTAGAACAGAATCAAATCTTAATTCTTGACAGTCGCGTGAGTTACATGTAATGGAATGGTGTTGAAAAATTTAGGCAATCCAAAAAGGAATGTGCCAATTGCCATATAAGTTGGGAGTTAGATGTAATGGAATGGTGTTGAACAATTTAGGCAATCCCTAAAGGAATGTGTCAGATATATTGGGAGTTATATGTTATGGGATGGCATTGAACAATTTAGACAATCCCAAAAGGAGTGTGTCATATAAATTGGGACAGAGGAAGTATGCAACTTTTGCATTTTTCAGTTTGTCAAAAGTTCAAACTGGAAATTCTGCTATTACATTTCCCTGATACGGATCTTGTTATGAGATATTGCAAGATGAAATCAGATATTTCTTCCTACGACCTATATTCTTGGTTCTTTAGGTCATTCCTGTAATTTTTTGAGTTAAAGTACTCAAAAACCAAGTTTCTGCTTATGTATCTATTGAATTCAAATTACTTCAAAATACAACACTGGTGGATTAACCACCCACCAAATAACAAGTCAATAACTTCCTACTACAATTAAAATGAGAAAATGGAGAAACAACTTCCTTATTGCTAATAACTACACAGGCTCTGTTTCAATTTACATGACCTATTTTGACTTGACACGGAGTTTAAAAAAATATAAAAGGCTTTTGAATCTTGTGGTCTTAAATTATAGATGTGTTACATGTACTAAAATGCCCTTTAATGTAGTGGTTTTAAACATATCATGTGGAAAGTTGGAACTGAAGAGTTGCTAAAAAGTCAAAAGTTAGTTCTTTTTTAAACGGTCTAAAAAGGAAAGTATGTCACCCAATTGAAATAAATGGAGTACTAAGAAATTGGAAAACATAATTAATCAATAGATAAGCCAAAGTAATCTACTTTCAGATTTCTTTGAAGGGGTGCTAACATTACTCCCCCTTTACAAATCGCGCTTGAGTAAGTGCAGAAAGTACTAGTATTTCCACAAATTATTCTTCATCATCAATAGAATCAATTCGGAATAATTTCTTGCGCTGATGGCCCTGAGTGAGTAGTTTGTCACAAATTGAAACAGAGTCCCTTAAGTCTTATTTCATCCATTTCAGATTTAGTCAATTTCTTCACAAATCCAGCGAGTTGCTGCGGTGAGATATTCGATATCTTTGATCGACATATATCTAATAATTGCAAATAAAGGGGTTGTTTCATGCGTTCACAACGCATTAGTCAATGGAGCTCTACCTCAATTGCTACGTAATCAATAAGACAACTAATGTAAACTTCAGTTTTCTGCGGTTATGTAAGGTCACCAACCAGCGAAATCAATTGCTCAAACTTTTCTTGGTAATCTGCCACATATCCAATTTGGCGTAACTTAGCCAATTTTCCCAACTTTTAACTTCTGATTAGTGGTCCAAAACGAAAGTTGCATTGAGGTTTGAACTCATCCCAAATGCATTGAGGTGTATCCTAAGTCCAACTTTTTCTTCTTTTGGTGTTTGCTGGCGATGAAAGAAATGCTAAAACCTGTTTGGCCATCGCAGGGTCCTCGTGGCCACGAAATTATGGAAATTGTATATTTAGGGATGATGGAATTCTCAATAGTTTTTTATCCTAAACCTGTAACAGTTGTTTTACCTTTCCAACCTCTATTGTGACTGCAATTTTACGTTTCTTCAACATCCGCCATTGGATTTGCTAAATCATTCACGAGTGAACCCAAGCAAGCATTTATGGTGTCTTGTCTTGCTAAATTGGTTGCACTTTCTTCTTGGAACAATGTCAACTATTGTGCTTGTTGTTGCTGATTATATCACCCATAATTCCCCTCTTTGATATCAAGTTGTTACTGTCCCCTAATATGAATCTAGTTATGGACGCTACAAGATAATATTTTTCATTCTAGGACATATGGTGCTAGTTTGTTAAGAGAGAACCTGTAATCTCTGAAGTTGTAGTACTTGAACCTGGAATAGTTTTCTACTTATCTTTCCACTGTATTCGAACAACTTTAAGTACAACACAGATGTGTTAACCACCCATCTAATAACAAGGAAATAACTTCCTACTAACTGAAATAAGGAATTGGAGGAATAACTTAGATAGATAACCTGCAACAAAGAAACAGGAAAACGTAACTAATAGATAAGCTGAAGTAATTACTTTCAGAATTCCTTAAATTTTCCATGTGTAAACAGTTGGTAGACTAAATGGGTGCTAACATGCTCATTCATCTTTTTCCTTTTTCTTTTCTTTTTTTTTTTTTTTTGTAAAAAAATCTGCGGCTGCTACTAAAATTTAGTAACATTAGCACTCTTCCTCATATTGTCTGACATTTTCCAAATTTTTAGGTTGGTTCTCTTGGACAGAGGTTCATCCTTTGGAGAAGCAAACAATGCTGTCATTCTTCAATGAGAAGTTGGAAAATAGGACTCCAGAAATATACATGGAGATACGGAATTGGATCATGAAAAAGTATCACACTGACCCCAATATTCAAATTGAGTTGAATGATTTGTCCGAGCTCTCAGCAGGAGATTTGGACATGAAACGGGAAGTGCTGGAGTTTTTGGACTACTGGGGTTTAATTAATTACCACCCTTTCCCACAAACCAATTTGGCTGTGAATGTTGACATTGATAGGGAGGAGGCAGCAAAGACAGATTCTTTGGTTGATAAACTGTTTCAATTCGAATCGGAGGAAACATGGACCCCAGTTCTTCCGAGGTCTAATGTAGCTACTCCTTCTGCGTCTTCTGGGTTCTTTCCAGAGTCAGCTATTGCTGAAGAACTGATGAAGTCTGAAGGACCCGCTGTTGAGTACCATTGCAACTCTTGTTCAGCTGACTGCTCAAGAAAGCGGTATCATTGCCAAAAAGAGGTATCTTTTGCTCAGGACTAATGGCCTTTTTTTGTTTTTGTTCTAATGGGATAAACTATGATTACAGCTTGCCTACTGTCTAGGCATCACCACCCTCGTTTTCTTTCTATTCATGTTATTATTTAGATGGAGGAATCATCATCATCTTGGTTAATTTCATATACATGTTGCTTATCAAAGAATGTGACTCAGAACCACACATTATTTCAGTCTGGGCATAAAAGGCATGTGCTTAAGTCAATCCAGCAGATTTAGTTGCTTATTATTCTCATTGTCAAACTCTTTCTGCCTTGACAAGCCTGGTGCATGCAGTTATCCATGTTTACAGATCCATTTGTCGTATAGTCCATAATTTCTGTGCACATATTAAAAGGTCATTTTCACTGCTGAAGTATGTCTTGTCGGAACATGAGGTCTTACTTAAGTGCCTGACTGTGTTCTTCGTGTTGTTTGTTTTTACTACATAGGCAGACTTTGACTTGTGTAGTGAATGCTTCAACAATGCAAAGTTTGGATCTGGGATGTCCCCTTCAGATTTCATTGTTATGGAACCTGGTGAGGCTGGTGGTGCAAGTGGTGGGAAGTGGACAGATCAGGAGACTCTGCTTCTCCTTGAGGCATTAGAGCTTTATAAGGAAAACTGGAATGAGATTGCTGAGCATGTGGCTACAAAGACCAAAGCTCAGTGTATTCTGCATTTCATTCAAATGCCAATAGAGGATACATTCCTGGATACTGATTCTGAAAGTAACAAGTGTGTTGAAGAAAAAGAAGATGCAGTTTTGTCTAAAGATGATACATCAGCCAGTATTGATGCCCCAGAAACAACAGAGAGTAAGGATGATGGAAATGACAATCAGCTTTCATCCACAGTGGAAATGTTGAAGCCAGAGAATGTGAATGGTCCAACTCCTCAAGAGGAAGTTGGTGAGAACTGTGCACTCAACGCACTGAGGGACGCATTTACGGCTGTTGATTTTTATCCTCCACCTGGAGAACGTGCTTCATTTGCTGAAGCTGGCAATCCCGTAATGGCAGTGGTATGTTGATTTCTTTTCATTGTCTCAATCACAATTCTGATGCAACTGAGCACTCAAGGCACCCTACTAAGAGCTAGGAATCTGTTCATCCGTTTCCCTGAAGCTTGACTAATGAAATAAAAAATTTTAATGTGTGCTATTTACTTTATCAAGGTATGGTCTTTCTGCCAGTGGAAGTCTTGTCTCACCATTTTCACAGTTTGAAACCTTTTGAAAAGGATAGGGTTTCATTATGGCACTGCAGTTTCAATGAGATATTTTAATCCTGTTCAAAAGAGGCAGTTGTTTATCTGGAAAGAAAGAAATTATAAGTTGTTTGGAAGTAGGACAAACAGTCATTAATACCAGAACATAAATGTTTTGTTTTGCCTAGTTCTTAGTGTAACATGGAAGATGTACATACTTCTGACCCTAGTGCGATGACTGACATCATTAACACATTACACAATTTGTAATGGTGTGCTTTTGGTTGTAACTTATACAGCAACTTCTTGCTGGTCGTACCATATATAAAAAGCTACTCTTTACCGATTTTTAAAAAAGAGAGGAAGTCGTTAAATGTACAATCAGGTTGGTTTTCTATTCTGCTGTTAAAACTCTGATTATTGTTTATTAGGTGATTACTGAAAATGTTTTGGTTTTCTTCATTATATTGTTTTCTTTCACTAGGCAGCATTTCTGGTGAAACTGGTAGAAGCTAAAAGGGTTACTGCCTCAGTGCGCAGCTCTTTCAAATCCATTTCTGGTAATCCTTCTGGTGAGAATCTAGCCTTAAGGCACTGTTTTGTTTTGGAAGATCCCCCAGATGATGGGAAGACATCATCTGATTCAGATAGGTTAGTGTTCCTCCGTATAGCTTTAGTTAAAAGTTATTGAAAAGTTATTGTATTGATTTGGAGTCTAATTGTTAATTAGTTATGCAGACCTGCTAATGGATCAGTTGATCCAGAAGATAAGAAAGATGAGGATGACAATGTTGAAATGCAGAAAGAGGAAAAGTTGACATCAGTTATTGCTGAGAAGAGTTCGTCTACTGGACAAGAAGAGACCAAAGGTGAAACAAACATTGATAAAAAGTGTGAAGAGCAGGATGGTAAAAACCATGAAGAGAAAAATGAGAAGGTACTTGAAGAAGCCGCCCATTTGGTTTCTACGAGTGACGAAAATGCAGAGAAATCTGATACTTTAAAACAGTCTGGTCCAGTTCCTATTGACAAAGTAGGGGAACCTGCATCACTTAAAGAACCAGATGATGCAGGCTTGTCAGTGGGACAGACACCAAGTACCACAGCAGAATCAGATGTTTTAACGTCTAAACTAGAGCTCCCGCCTGGGTTCGAAAAGGAGTCAGTTGATGCTGTGATGGCCGGTCCTTCTGAGTCTCCAGACACTCCTAAAGATGAGGACATGATGCCTGCTGTGCAAATAAAGGAGCCTGAGCAATCCATGAAATCGAGTTCTGTACTTGAAAATGGTGAAAATACAGGTCTGGGTCTTCAATATGGTGTTATATTTTTTCAATATAGTATAAGTTATGCTAATCATGTTGCCTTTGGGGGTTTAAATGTGAAAAGTTGTACAGCACATGAAGGGTGGTAGGTGCATGTGATTAGTTTGAATTCTAGGTGTACTTTAAATGGAGAAGGGTAGAGGGAAGGTCTATTAGCCGTTGAGTTCAAATAAAAGCTCACTAACCATGGAGTGCAATCACTACAAGAGAGTGGATATAATTCTTGGAATTGAATCTCGTAACATTCTTGACAACAATAGGAAAAACTGAAACATAAAGCTATGACATCTATTAGTTACCACAGCCAACCCACCCACCTCCGGACCCCTCCAAAAAAAAAAAAAAAGCTGCATGACATGCATTTGTATGGAAATCATCTATCTATTGATTTTATAAAATTATGTTTCAATCAAGAATCATGAATGATCTTTTGAGTCTTTGGTCAATGGTTTGTAGCTTGTTGACTATCATTAGCATTGTTGAGTTTGTAATTGATAATGTGACAGTGCTTTAGTTCTTATCACCAAATCCAGATCTTCAAATTAAAAACACCACTGAAGTTTATTCCAGCACCATTTGCTTTCCTATTTTGCCACACAGTGCACTAGTCCTTTAATTTCTCTGTTCTCCCACCTCTCTAAACTTTCACATTCTCCTTTGACATGCATTTTGCTTGCAACCCTCTCTCCAAACATTTTTGTCATATATTGACACCCTTTTCGCTTGGGTATGTCTCAAAGTATTTGAAACCATACCATCATTATACAATTAACTTTTGTGACTTTAAGAATTCAAAGTCATTTACTACTATAATTTTAGACCTTGATATAATTCCTTTAATCCAACTAACCTTACCTTAATTTACTACCACTACTCTGACACTCAAGTTAAATAATCATCTTTCATACCAATCAAAAAGTGGCATATACAATGACACCTTTCTCCCTCTAGTCATATAATATGTTATGGAGAGTGTGCAAGCACATAGTCCCCTCTGGTTATGTGAGAATCATTGCTGAAAATCCATATGTAGAGGCAGATCGAGAGAAAAGAACTCAGGATGGGGCGATGGAATTGGGAGGGCAAGCGGGCCCTATGTCGAGAAAGGACATGCAAGGCTAGGGAGGAGAGGGGTTGGAGTGAGTTTCTGCATAACTCGACCTTTCTAGTCCCACATCATATAAATGAAATGGAGAGGGTATAGTCCCCTCTTGTGAATCATTGATAAAAATCTTCAGGTAGATGCAATAGAGAGAAACGAGATACTCACTCTGTCCCATTTAATGTGGCACCCTTTAACTTGGCACGATGTTTAAGAAAAAAAGGAAGACTTTCGAAACTTGTGATCTAAAATCATCTTAGATACTTGTGTGGCTGAGAATCATATCATTAAGGGTAAAAGAAGAATTTTAAAGTTAAATTGTTTCTAATTAAGTAAGGTGACATTCTTTTTGGGACTGATTAAAAGGAAAGGGTGCCACATAAAATGAGACGGAGGGAGTATATGTTGACCTTGAAATGAAAATAAGTTGAACTAACACAGGAGAGGGTGTGGGGTTGGGAGGACAAACAGGTTCTATATGAGATTGGGATAGGAATTTCAGGAGTTTAAGCAAGGAGGTCTAAGGTTGGGGAGGAGGGGCTATATAGTGAGTTGATGGATTGGTGTAGCTGGAAAGGCAAATGATGGGCCAAGTTGATCAAGTACAGCAGCTATTAAAGCAATTTTATCCATAAGGGTGAAATGCTGCAAAAACCAAAATTGGATCTTAGATATTCGTTTAGTGCCATTGCTATGGCCTCAGGGCTAAGACTCGGGTTTTCTCTTTATGGTTGCTTAGCCAAAGTGGAAAACTGATTCATATTATTCTCTCTGCACTAAACTAAGGCTTTTACGAATTTGTAAATCCTCCTATAATTCTGAAAAGTTTCCTTTGGTGCTCTATTGCTCAGGGGCTGGAGAAGTCAAAGACTCCGTAGACGGGAAAAAAGATCCTTTAAAGACCAAAAGTGATCTGGATATTGATAAGATCAAACGTGCAGCAGTCACTGCTTTGTCAGCTGCTGCAGTCAAGGCGAAATATCTGGCAGATCAAGAAGAGGACCAAATTCGGCTGCTTACTATTTCATTAATTGAGAAGCAGGTAATCATGGGTCTCCAGCTCTTTGAAGATTGCATCTTTTGAGCTCCTAATTATGTTCTATGGGGATCATCCTACAGCTGCAAGGCTTTCCAGGCACTTCTGCTGTAGGACAATCAATGAGTCAAACTTGAGACTAATCAGCTAATGTGCTTTAAAGCAAGATTTAGGCTGAAATAGATCTTGAGCAATCAAAACGGGCCGGATGATTTATTCCTGATTAAGAGATGGATAATAAGCTTTTTCCCAATTGGATAATAAAATGCTCGCCTTCCTTTTAGAACATAAAAATCATAATGCCATATAGATGAATATTGCACCCTCTCTTATCTCTTGGGAAGAACCTCCTATATTCTCCTTTCTCTGGTTGAAAGTTTATGTTGCTTTACATCGGAAGAACCATTGAGTTAGGACTAGTCTGGTCTAGTTCTGACTATATTCTCCCAGGTTTCTGACTTGATTTTAAGCTGATTTAAGTTTTTGACTTTCTTAGCCTTGATCTGTTTCAACAAGTCTCAGTCATTCAAGTTACTTCTTTGCAGTTGCACAAGCTGGAGAGCAAGATAGCCTTCTTTCATGACATGGATAATGTGGTTATGAGGGTCAGAGAACTGTTGGAGAGGTCAAAACAGAGGCTTCTCATTGAGCGTAGTCAAATACTTAAAGCAAGATATCCAGCTCATACTGCGACACAATCAGCACCTGCTAACCGGCCTGGAATGACTCTTGCTAATTCAGCACCCAGGCTTCCAACTGCAATGAGCTCCCAGAGGATACCAAATTCAAGACCCCTAATGGCAGGAACTCCTACACCAAGCTCTTTTATGCCTACAACAGTTTCAGGAAATTCAATGCAGCCTTCAAAGTAGGATAAGCTTATTTCAGTTAGGACCAAGTAATATTCTCTAGTGCATAAGAATGAAACTCATCCAGAAATCAAAAGAGCAAAAAAACGTTCTTCAAATACCTTTTGTCATGCGACTGTGTTTACCCTTTCATGATTGTTGCCCTGGTCATTAAGCTGTAAAGTTGTTAATCAGCAGTAGCTCATTGTCCAAATTCTCTTTTTGTATGTATCCAAATTCCAGTTGCAAGGATTAGGTAAGCTAATACATTTTTTATTCAATATGAGCAGGAATAGCGGGCTGATTATTAGAATTTTGAGAACGAGGAGATTTTCGGTGAGGAGATGTGAGATTGGATATAGTGGGTATGAGATGAGGTTGAGCCAGGCCGAAAAAGTATTAAGGAGAGGTGAATAGATATGATATGACATAGTTTTAGATTATTGAGGACATAATCTTAGATGGGAGGATATGGAGGTCACAGATTAGCGTAGAAAATTAGTGGGTAGTTGAACTTTGTCTAGCTTTACGGTGTGATTAGGCTTGGTTAGAGTCTGGTAGTATCGTGTCTGATCTAGTATTAGCCTGTACCTGTAGTATCTTGCTTTTGATGCTGTTACCATAGGTTGTCCATTGTGTTTTAGTCATTACATTATTTTGCTGTTTTTACTATTATTTTTTTTTTGAATAATATGTATTGGTTTTTTATTAATTGACATGTTTTCTTGATTGTTGTAATTTTTTTATAACTAATATGATTGGCTGCACTTGAACTAAGGGTCTTTTGAAAACTACCTCTCTACCTCGACAAGGGATTAAGTCTACATCTACTCAACTCCCCTTAGACTTAGCTCATTGGATTACATGGCCATGTTGTTGACTTAACGAGGCGAATATGCATTATTTATTGATTCGTGGACGCATTTGTTGCATCTTTACATTCTCCTTTTACAATGCTACCCCGTTCAAGTCTTTAAATTGGCACAGAATATAGGCGATTCTGAATTGTGATTTTAACCAACCCATGGTATAAAGTGCTCAACTACGTCTTAGCATAGTTGTACAGGAATTTATATTGCTAAATTATGCCATAAATATCATCATTTGTACAACATACATTAGAATAATCTGAAGCACATTATTTGTGAGGTGAAACAAATCAACTGAAGATTTATTGTAAAGCAAGAGCTTTCACCAGAGACGAATATGAAACCAACAAATCTTGAAGGTTTATCAAAGTGAAAATAACACCAACAGAATCCAAAGCACCAAGAAACACAACCAGCTCCCCGTGCAAAGGCAATATACAGGTACAACTTGATAATCTACTGGGAAAAGCACACCGAGAGAAGCAAACAATAAACGAAGGTTAAAGGAATCCAATTCTTTTAGGAGCTGCAAGATAAATACTGTTTAGCACTCGCATCCACCTGTCCTCTGCTGACTGCTAGCGGCAACATCAATGGTGTCGGGCAAATATCTTTATCATGAAAATGCGGCAGAAAAAGGAATAGATTAGTATCAAGATCAATGCAGAAGTACTAAATATCTTGTACTGAAACAGATTTTTAGTCGCAGTATTAATCTTGCAGAGCTAATAATATCACCTGTTTACATGTAATGTCACTTGCCCACAAACAGTCTCGCTTAAAAACAACTCAATCTAATTGGACTCTTGGGAAAGCACCAGAGGGAAGAAATAGGGCCAGATGAAACAACAATGTAAAGCAGAATAGGTCAGAAGACACAGGCTTATTCGGCTTGCCAAGAGCAGCTGCACCAAGACAAACAGTCCTACAAAATTACTCACCCACATTTTGACACCCCTTGTTCCCTAGTCCAACATTACTTTTAGGTTGTCTCCAACTGACGTGACACTTTCTTGGGAAGATAGATATTTTTACGTGCACCATGCTGCTAGAATATTATGGACAAGTGGTATAAATAACATTTCAACTTACATTTCTTCCTCCTCTCCACTCTTCAGGGCATTCTTAGCAATGCATTGGAAAGCCTCCTCTACGTTGGTACCTTCCTTAGCTGAAGTCTCAAAGTAGGGAATGTTACCCTTTGAAGCACACCAGGCTCGAGCCTTTTTCTCAGACACCTAAAACAGAGCAGACAAATATCTCTAAGTTAAGAATAATTTACCTCTATGGCACTAAAGTTGTTCTATGCGTGGAACTATAGTAGTCCCATTGGCAGCTTAACCAAAAAAGTGGACAGGTGAGAGCAACAGACAAGGGAGTTAAAAGAGGAGGAATAGGGACAATATCCAATTTGTTGGACTAGGAACTTACCACTCTACTATTTCCACCATCAACATCAACTTTGTTCCCCAGCACAACAAATGGAAAATTTTCTGGATCAGATGGGCTTGCCTGCAGTAAATTCCTAACCAGTCAGAAAATTCATTCAGATATTACAGAGTAGTTTTTCATTCAGATATTACAGAGTAGTTGTTCGACAAGAAAAAATAGTGTCAGGTGAACATACCACATAGCTAATTTTGTCATTTATTCTAGATAAAAATATCAAAACAAGTAACTGGTGGGCACTAACAAATACAAGTATGAAGTGGCAATAACAAAAGGGAGCACTAAGTTAGCAACTCATGAAGGATGAAGCACAACAAGCTCCATGAGGGAAAAGCTCATAAAGCCTTCAGCTCAGCAAGAAGCAAATAAGGCTATGAGCCTATAAACAGTTAAAAATGTAAAAATCAAATAAATAAGATGTACTTATAAACAATCAGAGGCAAACAAAGAAGAAATACCTGAATTAAGAACTCTTCTCTCCAGTTGTTTAAGTTTTCAAATGACTTCATTGAATTTACATCATAAACAAGGACACAACAATCAGCACCACGATAGAAGGCAACACCAAGACTCTGAAATCTCTCTTGGCCAGCAGTGTCCCAAATCTGGACAACCAGAAACAAAAATGTTAGAATAGGAAACAGGCCAGGTTGACTTATCATGAGTAAAACATTAACACTGGTAATACAACCACCAACTACCTCTCCCTAATACCAAACCTAATGCATGCAGATGTTTGGAATTACAGGCATCATTTTAAAGCTGAAAAAACACAGCTCATGCTTCGAGATATCAAAACTTATATGAACCAGAAAGTAAATTCGAGAGAGAAATGAAGTCTTGACCAAGTGGGAACTGGATTGGATGCACCGTGAGTTCTGTAGATTGGATATATTGAGAAAAGAAATCTGCAAGGCAATGCTTATCTTATCCGTTTCATTGCAGTGGATCCAGAGATAGAATTGGACCAAACCAAAGGGTAAAGACAGGAATAACTTGGAAAAAGAGATGAAACTCCTGTAGATCAAGTATCGTTTTTCCTTTACAAATTTCAGAGGATGGAATCAAGCAAGAACTGAGACTTAAGATTCAAGGCTGAATGAGGAAAACATAATGGGAGTGAAGATGCAGCATGACCCTCTTCTCCTTGATTTCTACCATATATATGGATCTATATAATTATCACCTTATATGCCACAAGACCCAAAATCAAAGAGCAGAAGGGTGACAAAGCTGAAAAGTTTTCACTTATCCATTCAATACCACAATGCTTGCCACCAAGTTCATTGGTCTAGCCATTCCCTTTCTAACTTCATCTGACAGTAACACAAGTCAAAGTATGCACAACTGAAGTCCAATCCCCAAAGTAAACAACACATTGCGTGATATGCTTCTACTTAAATGCAGTGAAGAAGTACTGCTCCAATTTCCATCTCACCGAAGCCAGAGCAATACTGGAATCATCAACCACCTAGGTCAATAGGTTTCACCATCCCAGCCAAGAGCTTGCCATTAGGTTAGGTGATTCTTATACACTCCAAAAGCGATTATCCAAAAGGAGGAAAAGTGCTAATGATAATGAGTAGGAAATAACTGTCTCTGCTCCCAGGAAAGCTATCTCTGGCCCGCATAGAATGTTTATATATGAAAATTGAATGGATAGAAAAAGATTTTTAAAATTTCTTCTTTTTGATAACAATCTCTCTTTAATTTTGATGGGGTAATTCTTCTTTTTCTCATAAGTACGATAAAGAACATTATAGAAGCATATTATCATTCCCTCTCAAGCTAAACATATTATCACTCATAAAAGAAGTCATGCTCTTGAGTAAACAGACACACAAGTGCTTATTGCAAAAAGAAAAAAAAAAAAGAAACTCCATGATGTAAACCATCTACTTAACCTTTACTTAGGATTATAGCCACAGTTATTTAATTCAGAGAAAGGGAATCTCCCATATGAGAATTTTTTTTGCACGTGTATTGGAGTCATTGAAATACCAGCACATAATAATAGAGATAAATAGGTCCTAATGTTCCTTAAGAAACTGACACTCAACTCGCATGAATCCTCTTTTCTCAGTGGTTGGCTAAGATCAAAATCTAAAAAAAGGAAGTGATGGGTTGCAATGAACAGAACGAGTGTTGCAACCCTCATAAACACAATCAGCAGCCTGATACTAAAGTATATTTCAAATTTTTATTATTCTCAGGTAACTCTTTTGGTAGTTTGGTCTTCTTCATGAATCAGAGGGCAAGCCCCTATCTATCTACTTATTACGAGGAATCACTGATGAGTTAAGTAATATAGCAAACCTAGAATTGACAATTTGATATAAGAAATTTCATACATTAATAATACATATCAATGCGACACTATCTAAATAACCTGTAAAGTAAATAGCCGATCTTCAAACTGCACTTCCTTTGTCAAGAAATCAGCTCCAATAGTTGCTTTGTACTGATTGCTGAACTTCTTATTTACATATCTATAAAGAATCATTTAAGGCAGACAATAAAACAATTCAATTATAAGGTATAATTCCATCTGCAAGTGAATCAAGGTATCTTTTCACAATACACTTGCTCTTGGTATTAACTGAACACTAAAGAACTTAGATTACAAAGCTTTTGAGGATACTGATTCATCAACGAGGTCTTTCCAACCCTGCAAAACACAAAGAGAAGTGATTTATGAACAGATACAGAAAAATCAGCCACTTGTGGAACTTAGATCACGATAAGTCAAATAATCAAATCAACAACGCCTCAATTGCCAACTAGTTAGACTCCACTGTACGCACGAATCCTCTCTACTCATTCCGCTCTATACCAATCTCAGATCATCGTATCAAAAAATCAAATTCAAATTCAAATTTAAATTCGAAAAATCAATCTGTTAACAGGCCAAGCAAAACATAAGAGTTGCAAAAATGACGATGAAAGCGATGAATCATGCGTTACTGAACCCTAAAACAGTACAGAATGGAAGAAAGTTGTAGAGTAATATTTAGCGTCTGTATGGACAAATACGGGGAAAACTGACCCGCTGTCGCCGAGGATGATGACTTTCAAAAGAGTTCGCCGGCGAGAAGGCATCTTCAGCTGACTCGATCTGACGAGAAGAGACTGAAATCAGAGAATTCCGCGCGTGTTTGTCTCTCCGGGTGTGTGTGGCGTGAGGAACAGAGACAGTTGGCAATTTGAGACGTTTCTAGTAGAAAAACAAATAGTAGCCCAGTTGTATACTAATTGAACAGGATTTACTTTAGCTGGGGCACTATACAGTCAACTGACTTATCTCCGCCTACTCGCTGGCGGGTCGGGTCGGGCCGGGCCAAATTTAGGACTCCATTATTGGAATTTAGAAAAATGATTTAACTCAAGTTTGGGTACGTAATATGAAATCATGATTTTAATTCTCAAATACTTGAAAACGTAAGATGTGAAATTCTAAATTATGATTTTAAATTTTTCTTAAATGTAAAATTTGACCAATTAGCTAACACGATTAGAAAAAGACTCATCACTTTAAATTTTGTAAAAAAAAATAAAAAAAAAGCATGCTCTGCAACAAGAAAGTGTTAGTATCATATGAAAAGATTATATTAAAGAAAAACTAGTTATTACTATTATTGATTAGTGAGTATTTAAAGATTTAGAATAATAAGTATGTATTACAAAAAGAATGTGGAGATATGCAATATATAAATACGGGGTATTACGATATTTTGATAAGAGTTAGTAAACATGCTTTGCGTATTAAGTAAGACTAGTTCTCAAACATGTGTAATGGATGTCCAATCCATGTTAAATAAGTATAAATACTTTAAAAGTTCATGAATATAAAAAATTAAATTAAAGAAGTATAATAGAAAGAAAATACATAAAAAATCGAGAAGAAAAAATGTTCAAAAATAACACAAATAATCCAAGATGAAAGAATTTCTTTTTTTTTTTAAAAAAAAGACCCAATTGAACTCATCTATTTATAACCAACAAAGGATAATATGAATATGTGTTTGTTGTGCCTTATCGGAAAAGTCATAACTTTTTAAAATTACAACTCATTGAAAAAATAACAATCCTTTAATGTGTAAATAGATATACTAAATTAAGTTTTTTAGTTGAGAGTATTATAGTAATTTAATATTAAAGTTAGGGAGTTCATATTTTTAAGATAGTAAAATTGTATTAAAAAAATTAAAATATTAATAATTTTTAAAATTTATGAATTTTTCATGTTTACGAGGAAAAAAATATACCTTAAAAAATTTAAATTAATGTCCAAATAAAATTCTAATTTCATATCTAATACATGTCCAAAAGAGCCCTTATAATATATATTGTAATTCTTTTGTAAAAACTAAAATTTTGGATAAAGGTAAATGTCTTGAAATTCTTGAAAGATTCTCAAGTTTGTAAATAAAAAACTAAGGTAAAAGGTGTAGTTTAGTCTTTCTTCATTTTGTAAATAAAAAACTAACGAAATAATAGTTTTTTTAATGGCAACTTCTAAATCTCTAGCACTAGATGATAATACTGATACCACATCCAAATTTTTATTTAACTTTTACTTTTATGATTAAAAAGCTTAGGTGGAACTTTTATGTTTAACTCATAAACTTCAAAAATAATCACAATTATTTTAAAATTTATTTTTTTTAATTAAATTAATTTTGTGATTGACATTTTGCATGTAACAGTAAAGCGTAAGAAATGGAAAGAACGTTCTATGTGTGGTCAAATGTAGAATGACACACAAAGGAAAATCTCATACTTTTATAGTACTAACTGATGATTTAAATAAATCAGTGAGATTATACTACATGATCAAATTGTGTAATTAAATAAGTGTAAATATAATAATTCATTTAATTGGACACATAAAAGCTATTTATATCATATTCAAGTTTTCCCCTATAAATTTAGTCCTCTAATTAATAAAATAGACATTAAATAAATCTACTGATTCTTTTTCAAATGTAGTGATTAGTTTCCCTTATTTTAGGAGGAGTATGAGGATGGAAAAACATCTCATATTTTCATGGTGAATTTTAATTAATGCAACATGTTTTTACTTTTCTTTCTTTGAGATTCCTCTCTGCCTTTCTCCTAAAGGTATCACATTTTTTCTTCTCTTGAGTCTGTCTTTTTTTCTTCAGAAGTTTCATTTTTTTAATCTTTATTTTCCTAAGACTCAGGCCTTTGATATCATTTACGAAATAATTATATGAAGTATTGATTCCGTATGGTAATAATTCTCATCTTTGTGAAATGTGATAATGTTGTAATTATGGGATCATTGATTGCGATTAGTTTTATTTTATTTTATTTTTTTTGTTGGAATCATGATTTAGTTTCATGTTTTCTTGTTGAATATTGTTGTGAATTCTTCAATAACAAAAGTAAATTTTGTTTGAATCTTTAATGTACAGGAATCAATACTTGGGAGATCGGCAGAACATGTGTAACATATTTTAATACAGATCGTGACAAAGATTCTTATAAAAATGTCTTTGTCAACGACTGATGCTTCATCATCTCCATCTCCTTCTTCAGATAAAAATTCATCATCTGGAAAAGATAATAGTTCTTCTAATAATAATAATAACAATAATAACAACAATAACAATAATTCAAACTCTCAATCTCCTCCTTCTAACAACGATTCATCCTCGGGAAAAGATAATAGCTCCTCTTCTTCAAACAACAACAACAATAGTAACAACAATAACAACAACAACAATAACAACAATAATAACAATAACGATAACAATAATAATTCAAACTCTCAATCTCCTCCTTCTAACAATGATTCATCATCCGGAAAAGATAATAATTCTTCTTCAAATGATAAAAACAACAATAACAACAACAATAATGATAAAAATAACAATAACAACAACAACAAAAATGATGATAAAAACAACAATAACAACAACAAAAATGATGATAAAAGCAACAATAACAATAACAACAATAATGATAAAGATAACAATAATAACAACAATAATGATAACAACAACAACAATGATAAAAACAAGGATAATAATAATGATAACAACAATAACAATAACAATAACAACAACAATAATAATAACAACTCTGATAATAAATCACATCTTCCACCAAAATCATCATTACCTTCTTTTGTTTCTCCACCATCACATGTTTCTCCTAACACAAGACCTCTCGCCCCTCCGAGGTCTCAATCATCAAGCTCGTCAGATAAGGATGACAACACAGCACGTAATATAGGAGTCGCGGCTGGAGCAGGATTATTATTTATTGTCTTGATAGTTTTTATCATCTCTTGTTGTAAGCGAAAAAAGAAACGAAAGCATAATCACATGGGCTACTACAGAGACAATTCTCATGGAGTCATGAGTATACTTCTTTCTTTTTTTTTCTTTGATTTACTACTTTATTATTATCTGCTTTAATTTTGACATATTGTATTATGTTAGAAAAAAAAAGTAAAATTATTGAATGCGAAACTGGTTTATATAGGTATATACGCCTAAAAATTACGAAGAATTGAATTTTGATTTTTTAATTCTTTAATTCTTTTTTCAGTATGTATTTGTACGTATTTGAATATACCATATTAGATGAACGTTTATATCTCAATATCTCATCGTGATCACTTAACAATTCCAACTTATATATTCATGAGAAATGTGACAATTTTAATTGAAATTAATAGGTTTGTCCATCCATAATGTCACCGTTAATTATGCTACAATATCATACCTCAATGTTTTGCTAATTCATTTTCCCTCTATGTTCTTTCTTTTAAAATTATAATATTAAAATTCTAACGTTCTTTATATATTTTACAGATAATCATTACTATAACAATGCTGGACCACCAATGAACAATTGGCAGAACAACAACAAACTTCAATCAACAGATCAGTTTCATAAGATGCCTCCTCCAGGTACGTAGTGACAATATTTGTGACATAGCTACGAAAACAATAATGTATATATAAAAATTATACTTCGTATACAAATTAAAAATCTTGTTTCTACATATATATATATATTAAATTTTAAACATTTTTAATGAATTTCTGATTTCGCCACCGACAGGGAATAATCAAGTAAGCTTTGAGCATAGTTGGCCAATAGCACCACCACCACCACCACCAATGATGAGTAGTAGTGAAATGAGCTCGGCGGGCTTCTCTGGTCCAGCTCAACCACCTCCACATCCAGCAATGGCTCTTGGTTATAATCAAAGTAGTTTCACTTATGATGACTTAGCAGTTGCAACTGGAGGATTTGCTAAAGAAAAACTTTTAGGACAAGGTGGTTTTGGATATGTACATAAAGGAGTGTTGCCAAATGGCAAAGACATCGCTGTTAAAAGTTTGAAATCTAATAGTGGACAAGGAGAAAGAGAGTTTCAAGCAGAAGTTGAAATTATTAGTCGTGTACATCATAGACATCTTGTGTCTTTGGTTGGGTATTGCATTGCTGGATCTCAAAGAATGTTAGTTTATGAATTTGTTCCTAACGGCACTCTTGAATATCACCTTCATGGTATGTATATACTTTATATTTTCAAAGATGCTACTCACTTTTATTTTTATTCTGTTTTGAAAAGAATATCTCTCCTTCTAGACATCTGTTTGGTTCTGTAACTTTTCACGTGACATGTCTAGAGGTTATTTGGATTTGCTTATTTTAGGTGATTTTTAGCTGTTTAGTAGTGTTTGAGTGAAATAAAAAGTGCTTTTAATCCCAAATTCATAACCACACAATTAAAGGTGATTGCTTATATTGTTCTACATATCTTATTTAATACCACAAGATTCAAAATTTTTTTTATTTTGTTAAATTCTATATCCGATCAAAATTAGTCTAGGAAACAGGGGGATCAAGAGAAATTTTTCAAAAAGTGACATATTTTCTGAGTTGGAGAGTGAAAAATAATTTTTGAGAAAACTATTTATTATGTAAGTTTGATAATACAGCAAGTTGGATATCATTTCAATTATATTTTTAGAGTATTAAAGATTGATGATAATATCTAAGTATTGGTTAATGCATTGATATGAATTTAGCATTTGAGGTGATTCCAAATGTAAATGATTTTCACCTAAAAGTACGAAAGACTATATCTCTGTTTTGATAGAAAATTCTCTAAAATTTATTTTTTTGAATAACAAACACAAAAAATGACTCAGTTTATTTTAAAAGTATTTATCATAATATCATTATACTAAATAGTATTTTTTAAAATAACTTTTGTTATTGTTAATTCATATTTGGAGTTTATCTCATATATAAAATTTATTTGTTGAATTCATTTAGGACCTGGTCGTCCTCCTATGGATTTCCCTACAAGACACAAAATTGCATTAGGAGCTGCCAAAGGCTTTGCTTATCTTCATGAAGATTGTAAATTTTTGAACTTTTTATAATTTTTACTTTTACTATTACTACTACACTTATATGCGTGTATTTTATATATAATAATTATTATTTGTATTAATTATAGGTCACCCTAAAATTATCCACAGAGACATCAAAGCTGCAAATATCCTATTGGAAGAAAATTTTGAAGCAAAGGTATTTCTACCTTAGGAAAAACATATATACCAAATATATGAGGAATTTTAGTTTCATTTAAATACACATAAATTTAATATCTTGATTCTTACATTAATTTTATTAGGTGGCTGATTTTGGACTAGCTAAGCTCTCATCGGACACCAATACTCATGTGTCCACCCGTATCATGGGAACTTTTGGGTGAGTATGTTTTGAATTGTTGATGTAAGATGATTTTTTAAGATAACAATTATTACTTATTTGAGTGACTATACGAGAAATCAATCTCAAAATCTCTATTCCGATTTCCTCTTCTACTATTTTCATACTTGTATTCTTACTATGTGGAATTTGTTAAATTTTGAATACTTATTAATGTGTTCAATTAGAATGAAATAATTGAACTGGTCATTATTTGTATGGATTAATAGGTACTTAGCACCAGAGTATGCTTCAAGTGGAAAGCTAACTGAAAAATCTGATGTCTATTCGTATGGAGTTATGCTTTTGGAACTTATAACTGGACGTCGTCCGATCGACATGGATGGTGACGATGATACTTTAGTTGAATGGGTATGTATTTAATACTATTTAATACTCTGTCTGTCTTAATTTATCTATCTTGCATATTCTTTTATAGTTTTAATTTTTTACCTGACATGCTTTGATTTATGCTAACGATTTATATGCAGGCAAGACCTATTCTTCTTCGTGCTACAGAAGGTGGAAATTACGATGAATTAATAGATCCACGCTTAGAGGGAAACTTTGATGCCCAACAAATGTTATGTATGGTGGCATGTGCTGCTGCAACAATCAGGCATTCTGCAAAAAGGCGTCCAAAAATGAGTCAGGTTAGTTTCCTCTTGATTTTTTTTAACTGTTCCAAGTAATCCAGTTGATTAACTATTTAAATTTTTGTTTCATTGATAAGAGTTCGATTCCTATTTTATAGTTCCTTCTCCCTGTCATCAATTTTTTTTTAAAAAAAAAAGATAATATTTTAATCAACTAAATGTTGTGATAAACAATAGGGGTGTATCATAAGGATCAATTATAATTTATCAATAATTGAAAGAGTAAAAGTGATGTTAATCTTTTTTCGAAGAAAAAAAAACCATGAACTCCTTAAGATTGAATATATTTTTCTTGGTGAGTAAACTAAAAGCATGTTTTATTTTGTGTCCTTCAGTTTTCTTAGTTATTTTTATTGCAATTTTAAAACTATATTTTATTTCAAATATAAATAGGTACTCGTATGATGTTTTTGAAAAATACTAATTAATAAATGATTTTACATGCATAGATTGTTCGTGCTTTAGAAGATGATGTTACGTTGGACGATTTAAATGAGGGAGGAAAATTGGGTCACAGTGCAACTATTAGTAGTGGAAGCTCTGAACAAGATGGAGGTTCATATGACTTAAAGAAATTCAGAAAATCCAGCATGTCTAGTCAAGAATACTCAAGTAGTGAAAATGGTGAATCTCGTGAATATCGTCCGCACATGAAGTAAACTTGTAGCTCTTAATCAAAGTTACTACTTTTGAAAAAACAAGGGACAATTACTTCACAAACGCTCCATATAACTATAATTTTAATTTATTTATGTGTAATTATAAAATTGTAGATATAACACACAATCATTGACCAATTGAACTTGATAACAGAGATGTTTTAGGTACTTAAGAATAATACTGTTCTTCTATTATGGAAACTTAGGTGATTGCAGTTTTATGGTTGGATTTTTTTGAGTTAATCATAAAATTTTGTTGAAAATGGAGAAATAATTGATGTGCATTAGTTTGCGCCATACATTTTAGTTGATGTTGTACAATTAAATTTGCATTTTTGGATGTATATTTAATATTTTATAGATATGCACTCACCCATATAATTCACTTATACATGCAGTCTTATTTATTTGCACTTAAAAGATGATGTTAATTTTAATTATTCAAATTTCAATTATTAAATTTGTTTATTTTTTTAAATTGAATAAATTTTTCAATTAGTTATGCAAAGATCATTTTGGTATTCAATTTATGTTCATTAATTTTCTCTCGTTTGATTGGTAAAAAAATTAAAAATATTTTTTTTAAAAAATAAGAGCTTTAAAATTTTAAAAAGTAACTTTTCGAATGAAAATAACTTTTCGAATGAAAATAAGAAAAACAAATTAAACAAGTGGTATTTCCATTTTTCACTACATCTCATCTTCACTCCACCCCTGTAGCCCCTGTCTTTAACACCTTACGCCCCCTACCTCTCACCTCCACCTTTACCTTTTTTATGACAAGAGAAACATGTTGCCATTATCCTCTAGATGTGCAGAGAATAAAATTTTCTCTAATATCTTGCAATTTCTTACCCTTACCTTTTATAGTATTTAATAAAATTATACATCAATACTTCAAAAATAATATATTTTATTTATATCGATCACCAAAATATAACTAAGAAATTCATTTATTTTTCTAAATAATATCTTTCATGGAAAACATCTTGCTTCATACATTAGACACCATGTATTTGAGTAAGATTATAACATTATAAAGATCGTAGGTATTTGTTAAAATACCAAAATGATCTTTGCATAACTGATTGAAAAATTTATCAAAACAACAATATTTTAGTATTAAATAGAATTTTATAGCTATAGCTATAGCTAGCGTAATAATGGATAATAGAAAAATGTTAGAGAGGGAGGGAGGAGATAGACAAGTGAGATTTGGGAGAGAAAGAGAGGGTTATATTTTGTTGATTTTAAAGAAAAAATTATAAAAAAAAAAAACTAATTTGTATCAAAATAAATACATATTAAGAGGAGAGAGACGAGCGAGATCGAGAAAGAGGGGAGAGCAGCGAGTGAGATCGCGAGAGGAAGAAGAGAGGCGAACGCCATCGAGAGAGGAAAAGAGATAACTTTGTATTTTATATTTATTTTATATCAATTATATTCAAAATGAAATAAATTATACTTTGTAGTATTTATTTTGCATTGAATTTTGTATTTATTTTGTATCAGTTGTATTCGAAATACAAAGAATATAACTATATTGATTTGTATTATGTATTTTTTGTATCAATTATGTTAAAAAGACAATAAATTATATTTTTTTTGTATCAGTGGTATTCCGAATACAATGAATATAAGTGTATTCATTCTCTTTTTGATTGGATACAAATATATCTGACATAGAGGATGAACGCATATTGTATCCATATGGATACAAATACAATTGCTACGAAAACAAAAAATATAAATTACAGTTTTTTCGAATATAATTAAAATAAGATACAAAACTCTCACATATATTTATGAGAGAAGTATTAAAAATGCCCTCAAACTTGTCACGAATTATTAGTTTCGTCTCTAAACTATTGATAGACTTAAAAACACCCCTTAACTGGAGAACCAAACTTAAATACACCCTCAAACTTGACACAAATTATTAGTTTTATCCTTAAACTATTGATAGGCTTAAAAACACCCCTCAACTTGCCGAACTGGGCTTAGATACACCCCTGTCGCATGCCACATGACATAATAAGTGAGTACAATTTATTTAACTTGTGTGAAAGGTCAAAAAAAGGCTACATACGCCTTATTTTTTTTAACAAAGAAAATTTTCGTACAACTTTTAATTACCAAACTATTAGAATACCCTTATTCTTCTCATTTAACGTTTCCTTCATTAATGGCGACTTGAAAACAAATCTGTTTTTTTTTTTTCATTCTCATTTTTAATTGCTTGATTCTCTTTCTTTTCCTATTTTGTTTATGATTATTTTTTGTCAATGTGAACTTCTGGTTACGTTAAAAATTTCATAGTTGGAATATGACAATCTCGTTAGAAGATTTTGGGATTTAATAAGTTACAAAAACATGAAGCTAGGAGAGAGGGGAGGGGTATTTTTAAGCCTATCAATAGTTTAGGAATGAAACTAATAATTGATGCCAAGTTCGAGAGTGTATTTAAGCTTATTTCGCCAAGTTGGGGGTGTTTTTAAGCCTACCAATAGTTTAGAGACGAAACTAATAATTTGTGGCAAGTTCGAGGGTGTATTTAGGTTTAGTTCGCCAAGTTGAGAGGTGTTTTTAAGCCTATCAATAGTTTAGAGACGAAAGTAATAATTCGTGAAAAGTTCAAGAGTATTTTAAATACATCTCTCTATATTTATTGAATACAATTGATACATAATAAATTCGAATATATTTCTCCTTAAATATCAGCAGAAGAGAGAGAAAAAGAGGGCGAGAGAAGAGAGGACGCGAGAGAGGAGAGGGCAGGAAATTAAGATATCTTTTAACTTGCTATTTAAATATAATATAATAATATTTATAAATCGTATCTATTTTTACTAAATAATTTGAGAATTTTAACTAATTCCATCACTTTTTCTAATAAATACAAGAATTTCTTACATTCAATTCAATATTATCCTTGCAGAGTTATAATGCTCTACCAAACAACCCCAAAATTGTATAGCGTAATTTACCTTTTTTTCCCCTTAAGCGACCGAGAGAAATTATTTCATTGTATGACGTGTACACAAGCCATTGGTTTGGCTCCGTTTTCTTCTACCGTAAAATAAAATATTTCTTCGGTTAAACCGGATCCGGTTTAATATTTTCCTTACTTCACCATTATAACCCTCTTCAGTGGACTTGTACGTTGAGGAAGATCGAGAGATCTGTAATTCCATTTCGCTGCTAACCCATATAAATATATTCACTCTTTGAGTTATTCGTTCACCGAACCGATCTCACCTTTTTCCGATTACTTTCCGATCGACTAGATTGCACTTTTTTACTTGAATCCTTGCAGATCTCAGCTGTCGTCTTAGAAATGGCTCAACCTCTGGTGAAGAAGGACGACGATCGCGATGACGAAAGTACGATTTCTTTTTGAATTGTAGCACTAAGTTTTTGTTTCATTCCTCATGTTGATTTGTCGGTGGTTTTGCATTTAATTGATTGAATTGTTGCTTTCGCCCGTGATTATTGATTGAGACTTTGTATAGATCTGCATTGTGATTTAGGTTCTTCGTCGGTTGCTCATGTGTTCAAGTGAATCTGGACGATAATGAATCTGATTACAGTGGAATACTTGTGAATCCGCTTTCGTTACTAGATTTTTTTTTTCATTTCCTTCTGATGTTTACTCCTCAATGCTGCAAATACGTAATTCAGTGATAAATATCTATGCGGTATATATAACTTGTAGGACTTCAAAAGAGGTGCAGTAGGTGTGTACTGGAATGATGTTAGGGAAGTTAGTTTCCTCAGATTATATGGTGTAGTTTTGCACTGTAGAATAATCATTTTCTGCTTAGATCTGTCTAAAGTAAGATGCGTTTAAGTGGTGAAATGACATTTTCATGTTGGAAATCTGTGACAATACAGTGGACTATTCCCCGTTTATGGGGATTGAGAAGGGTGCTGTTCTTCAGGAAGCTAGGGTTTTCAATGATCCACAATTGGATGCAAGAAGATGCTCACAGGTATGGTGTTCTATTCCTTCTTTGAAAAAAACAAAAGATTTGCTATGCAAGAGTAAATTAACTCTCGTTCTGTTTTTGGTAGCTTGTTAAACTGGTTAGACTAATTTGTTTGTCTTCCCTTTATTTTTGGGTGCCTTCGGTGCTTCAGGTCATTACAAAGCTTTTATATCTTCTGAATCAGGGCGAGGCGTTTACAAAGGTTAGTTCTAGAGCAATTACTTTTGGCAGTAAAGCATATAGTCCTTTTTTTTTTGGGCGTGACTGTACAATGAAAATTTACAAACTAAATGCCCAAACCGTGGAATCAACCTTGAATGCTTGTGTTAGGATAGACTGCCTACATCACATCTGCGTGAATGCGAGGTGCTTTCTATTCTAGGCTGCTATTTAAATGCCCCAAACCACCATTTAAAGAGGTAAAAGAAAACGCTGAAGAAATAGAGAGATGTGTGGCATTAGCTATCTGAATAAAGCAACTATATTATATGAGAAAATGTGTTAAAGGTTCTGAATTTTCATCTGCGGGACTAGCAGATCT
>DF357687.1:107541-140872 GCA_000787875.1 Solanum virginianum | reverse complement strand
ATCGGAAGATTCCGATCTGACAATACATGATTGTGAGTAACTCGTCATTATGCGTAGTCCGATGTTCTTGCATGATGAAGTCTATTATTTTTCATGAATTCTACTTCAATTCACACCTCAGATATTTTTTTTTAATCTGGATTTTTGTGGCTCTACATAGAATTGGTATTAACTGATCATGTCTTGTTATCTTAGGTCCTATCATATGTGATTTACCTTATCAAAATCAAAAAATAAAAAAAGAAAGTGGATAATATCACCTGCTATTGTATGTCTGCTTAAAGTGAAGGATAGCTTTCAGTAATGCGTTACATATGGTGTGTTAGTATTATAATTTTTTACCTTAAATGATATGGAGACTCTTAATCTCACCGAGGATGTAAGGTCTGCGTACATCCTACCCTCCCCAGACCCCACTTGTGGGATTTCACTGGGTATGTTGTTGTTGTTGTTGTATAAATGATCTCAGAAGCATCTCAATGCTGCTATTCAAACACTAGTCTGATATGGTCGTGAATTATTTTCACATTATGCAATGATCAGCAGTTGCAATTTTGGAACTTAGATTTCTGGCTAATCAAATGGAGAAATTTCATACATGTTTAAACTAGAGTTGATTAGCCAAATTGATTGAATACCTAGTCAAATAACTGACGAATATGTGCAACGGATCATAGCGAATTTCCCTCCCTTGAAGTGTTTCCCTTTCCCCTTGGTGCCCATATTTAGAACCATACCATTTCTTTGCCCTACAATGTTTACTCTTTAATATTACTGGAGCCATTTGCTGGTGTTGTAATTCTTTTTTTAGCCGATGTAGATATTTTTCTGGTGCGCATGATATGGATCTTTGAAAAGAAGCTCTCTTTATTTCCATTTTTAATTTGCAAACTGAAGCAGACTAAATTTCCTTTCTTTTCTATAATGGAGAACTTTTTGCCCTTCACTCCCCGTAAGATAGTCTTGTGGGATTCCACTAGGTATGTTGTTGTTTACTCCCCTTAGGACAGAAAGTGGAAGTAGCGAGATTACAATCTCCTTCATGGGAAATCCACAAAAGCAGTTGCTCCATCAGATCACTTTACATCACTTTGATGACATTCTCTCTCTCTCTCTCTCCCCCCCCCTCTCCCCCTATGAGACTTGCACTTAAATTGTTTTAATTTGTAGGTTGAGGCTACAGAAGTGTTTTTTTCTGTCACAAAACTCTTTCAATCAAAGGATATTGGTCTCAGGAGAATGGTTTATCTGATCATCAAAGAGCTTTCTCCCTCTGCAGATGAGGTTAGATACCAACTGATTTCTTCGTTTTTACTTGTAAGGTTTCACTCCTCCCATGAATGAAAATTAACATGTGGTTTCATTGCCTTAAAAAGGTTATTATTGTTACGAGCTCTCTTATGAAGGACATGAATAGCAGAACTGATATGTATCGGGCAAATGCTATTCGTGTCCTTTGTCGAATCACGGATGGGACACTTCTCACCCAAATAGAGAGATACTTGAAACAAGCCATTGTTGACAAAAATCCTGTTGTTGCAAGTGCTGCCCTTGTGAGTGGAATCCATTTGCTTCAGGTAAGGTTTCAAGAACCCTTTTTCATTTTTTTGCTTATATGGTGGTATCTTCCTAACTCTCCTTGTCCTATGTTTCTTTTCACAGACAAATCCTGAAATTGTGAAAAGATGGAGCAACGAGGTACAAGAAGCTGTTCAATCAAGGGCAGCTCTTGTTCAGTTCCATGCACTGGCCCTGTTGCACCAGGCATGATATCTCTTTATACCAATTTTTCTTTGAATGAATTTTTATTTAAATCATAAAATTTTTGTTTGTTAACACAATCATATCGAGTAAGTCCTCATAATTGGAAGTGTTGAAGCTCCCAAGGGTTAGTTCACGTGAGAAAGGTTGAGGGACTTGTGACTCAGGTCATGGGTTTGAGCTCCGTGCCATGCAAACTAAGCTTGATATTTAAGTGGAGAAGGGTAGAGGAGCAGACCCTTTATCCATGAATTCCGAAAGACACCTTTGGTCCTAAGGGTTGGCCCCGGATAGATTTCATGGTCATTAAAAAAAAAATTAAGTTGAAGTTGAGGGTAGGTTTAGACTCGTATGGAACTTTTGTTATTATTAGCATTATTTTGATATATTTTTAACGTAATTTTCAGTTATATTTTATTTATTTATTATGGTGATATATATAAGATCAAATGAAGAATTGAAGATTCATATAGCCGACTCAACTTGTTTGGGACCAAGGCATAGTTGTTATATACTGTATTGAAGTAGTACTGGTCCTCATACATCCGCAGTTGATTTCATGTTAAATATTAAAATATCTTGTGGCTCCCTTTCATTCAATGCTCAGGTTTTAACATACTTTTGATCTCTGGTTTCCTACTATCTGCTCTAAGTGTTTGTGTTTTTTAAATATTCTACTACATTAAAATCACAGCAGTACTAATTCTTTCATTAATTTATTCTATTTTGGTTCTTATGATGTTTTGAAGATAAAGTGGTAATAGATCATATGACAGGTTATGTTTTCATAGATCTTGACATGTGCAAGGTTCACACACCTGATATGATTTTCTTCTGCTTTTGCAGATTCGGCAAAATGACCGTTTAGCTGTTAGCAAGCTAGTTACCAGTTTGACAAAAGGGAGTGTCCGCTCACCTCTAGCTCAATGCCTTCCCACCCACATTTCCCTCCAGTTTGAATGTTAATGTAATTATTTGATTGTGACTTATGCCTACTGGAAAGAAATCCTTATTCTGGGTTATTTATGGATTCATATATTTTCAGGTTATAAGAGAATCTGGCATAAGTCCAACAGGAGATCGGCCATTCTATGACTATTTAGAGAGTTGCCTTCGTCATAAAGCAGAAATGGTTATTTTTGAAGCAGCTAGGGCAATCACAGAGCTTAACAGTGTGACTACTCGAGAATTAACTCCTGCTATTACTGTTCTACAGCTCTTTTTAAGCTCTTCTAAGCCAGTTCTTAGGTTTGCTGCTGTCCGCACTTTGAACAAGGTGATTCATCTGTATTCATTGGTCTACTACTTTTGTTATGAATGATTAATTTGGCAACTGCAGTTCATGATTATAATTATTTAGTTGAATGATGCACACTAACACTGCTTCCAGATCAGGATAACCCTGTCTCTGTTTTGTGAACAAATATTTGAACTTAATTCTCCATGATATTGATTTTTATGCGACTAAAAGTAGTACTGATTGGGTACAATATTAACCTTCTTAAACTTTGTATCTGTAAATGCTTAATTTGAAAATTTTGAACCATGTATAGGTGGCAATGACACATCCTATGGCTGTGACCAATTGCAACATCGATATGGAGAGTCTGATTTCTGATCAAAATAGGAGTATTGCAACTCTGGCTATCACAACTCTACTCAAGACCGGGAATGAATCTAGCATTGATCGTCTAATGAAGCAGATCACTAACTTTATGTCTGACATTGCTGATGAGTTTAAGATAGTGGTGGTGGAAGCCATTAGATCATTGTGTTTGAAGTTCCCCCTCAAATACAGATCATTGTGAGTTATCATGGATTTCTCTTAGAAACCTGGATATCAGTATATAATATATGTATGCAAAACTCAATGTGGCCCAAAAAACAGAAGAGGCCGGGCTGGGGGTGGGGGTACATCTTGTTTTGTCACTTCTTTACAATCACTTGACATGGATTTTATGTGTTTTTTAAAACAATAATAGGATGAATTTCTTGAGCAATATTTTGAGGGAAGAAGGTGGATTTGAGTATAAGAAGGCTATTGTTGATTCAATTGTGATCCTGATTAGAGATATCCCAGATGCTAAAGAAGGTGGACTACTTCACCTATGTGAATTCATTGAGGACTGTGAATTTACATATCTTTCTACTCAGGTTAATTTCCTCTATTCTTGCTAATCCTGGATTTCTTGTCTATTCCCATTGTTTCATTGTAATTTTTGTTTTCATTTGGTTTATGTGATATTGTATTTATTTATTTCTCACCTTGATCTACCCATAGATATTACACTTTCTTGGAAATGAAGGACCTAAGACCTCTGATCCTAGTAAGTACATTCGATACATATATAATCGGGTGATACTTGAAAATGCAACAGTTCGGGCCAGTGCTGTGAGCACCTTAGCGAAGTTTGGTGCCTTGGTTGATTCATTAAAGGTAGAATTGTTCTGGTTTTAGTTTATGTCATGACTGAATGCAGCATTTTGACTTTAAAACAATTTGGTTGATATGATGCAGCCTCGTATATTTGTGCTGTTGAAACGTTGTCTGTTCGACAGTGATGATGAGGTTAGTCTTTAGATTTCATGCCTTTGGTTATTTTTATTCTTTATACTTTGTTAATGACTACTTTATCCTTTTCCTTTCATGTTAATCAGGAGAGCCATTCTTTGATTTGTGAAATTTAGGGCCCTGTATATATGAACATGAGCAATCATATGCTTACTTACATACTGTTTTTTGGAATCCAAAAAAAGGAAGGAAAAGAAATAACCAAATATCCCATAATTCCCTGCTTAACTTTCACGGTGTTGGGATTTGCAGAACTCTGTTTAGCATTGACTCATAGGAATTCCCTTTACCAATCGAAAATGATTGAGCCTTCAGTTTTTCTTCTTTCCCTCCCCCATATTTTGTTGTCATCCCGTCATTCCTATGTAAATTAGGAAAAAAGTATCCCTTAGCTTTACCGTTTGACTATGTTTTCAATTCCTTTATGGCTAGTAATTGAGATTTCATTTGCATTCCATGTACTTGTTTTTAGCAACCTACATATGTGAGAAACCATCTGGAATGAACTATATATCATAGTAGCTGCATCTCCTTGCTCATAAGAAACAGAGCATTTTGTTAGTTACCTTTACTTCAAACAGAAAAAGGGGGAAAAAAAAGAACAGAGCATTTTGTCATGAATGAAGTCTTAAAACTTTGACCAGCTTCTTTTGCATTTTCTGTCTAAGTAAATCTGGTAAATGAATCAAATAGTTCTATATTGTCTTAAATGATTGTGATATGTGTTTTTGTTTGTGTTATAGTATTTTTTTCAATTATCTCTTCTGTAGACTTCAACGATTACGATATGTGTTTCTACTTGTGGTATAATCTTTTTTCAGTTTATATGAGTGTTGCATTCTTTTGGCAGGTCCGCGACCGTGCAACACTTTACTTGAATACCCTTGGTGGTGATGGTGCAGTTGTTGAAACTGATGAAGAGGTGAAAGAGTTCCTTTTTGGTTCACTCGGTGTCCCTTTAACCAATCTGGAAACCAGTTTGAAGAACTATGTATGTAGCTTCTCTCTATAATGATCTCTAGTTCTTTTTGCATTTCTTATCTCATGTTTTTGCTACAATGGTGGCAGGAGCCCTCGGAGGAGCCATTTGATATTCATTCTGTACCTAAGGAAGTCAAATCTCAACCCTTGGCAGAGAAGAAAGCAACTGGTAAAAAGCCAACTGGTTTATCTGCTCCACCGGTGGCCCCCACTTCCACTGTTGATGCATATGAAAGATTACTGGCCTCTATTCCAGAATTTGCCAGTTACGGGAAGCTTTTCAAGGTTTGTTGATCGATATTCATAATCATTTAGTTTCTATGATGATTCTTTTGTATTTATTAAACTAATCATTGTTTTTCCATGTATGACCAGTCAACTGCGCCAGTGGAGCTAACAGAAGCTGAAACAGAATATGCAGTTAATGTGGTCAAGCACATTTTCGACAGTCATATTGTGTTCCAGTACAACTGCACCAACACTATTCCTGAACAGTTGCTGGAGAATGTATTAAACTTTGCTTTGGAGGAGTTTCTTGCATTTTAGTTTGACCTGATCATCTTTTTGAAGTGTTATTTACCTGCTGCAGGTCAGTGTTATAGTAGATGCATCTGAAGCTGAGGATTTTTCTGAAGTAGCTTCCAAACCTCTCAAGTCCCTTCCATACGATACCCCAGGGCAGACATTTGTGGCTTTTGAGAGACCGGAAGGAGTCCCTGCTGTTGGGAAATTCTCAAACACATTAAGGTTCATCGTTAAAGAGGTATAATTCTCCTGAATTATTTTGTGAACAGATCTGGATGGTGTCTATGACTTGAGAGATGACCATGTTTAGCTCTTTTTCCTTTCCTGTCAGGCAGTCATGTAGCTTGTATGTATTGCAAATCTTCTCAATAGTCTGAATAGAGAGGCTTATATCTGATATCTTTAGTTTGGATATGGATTTTTGAGCTGTGATCACTTGTTAACAACTATACCAGCTATGTGAATTGTGTGGAGCATCTTGACTAAGATGTCTTCTTTCCATAATAATAGCTGCATCTGTGCATCACTACGGCCATCTTATAGCTCAGCCTGTTTGAAACAATAGTTGCGTCAGAAATAACTGCTGTTATTGTCCTCCAAAATCTTTACTTTAAGAACTAATTTTGGACCCTGTTCTTCTAAACTATACAAGTCAGATAAGAGTATTAACCTCTAGACCCAACCAAATTAACTATAGGAGGAGTGGGTGACTTTTGTAGCAATCTTTCCCAGTCCAAACTCCAAAAGGATTTAAAAAAAAATTCTGATTTTTCTTTCCATCTGCAGTATTCAATGGCTCTGATTATGAGATGTAGCTCTGTGTATCTTGCCAATTTGTTTCCAAGATATCTTCCCCATGCAATATGATGATATGCTTATGCTATCTTTGGTGATTCACTAGGTGGATCCATCTACTGGTGAGGCTGAAGACGATGGTGTCGAAGACGAGTACCAGCTAGAAGACCTTGAGGTTGTTTCAGCAGATTATATGCTAAAAGTAGGAGTTTCCAACTTTAGGAATGCATGGGAGAGTTTGGGAGCAGATTGTGAGAAGATAGATGAATATGGTCTTGGACCAATGGAAGGCCTAACTGAAGCCGTAAATGCAGTCATCAGCCTTCTTGGCATGCAACCTTGCGAGGTTTAAGTCTTTCATTTTTGGTTTTTAATCCACTAAAACACTGTTAGAACTCTTTTAAAACAAGAGCATACTTTACAGATTACCTCCTCTTCTGAGTAACCATGCATATTTCTCTCTTAAACTGTTCTATGATGTTTCTCCAGGGTACTGAGGTAGTCCCAAGCAATTCAAGATCACACACATGTTTATTATCTGGTTTATATATTGGCAATATAAAGGTTCTAGTTCGGTTGTCATTTGGACTCGGTGGGCCCAAGGAGGTTGCAATGAAACTGGCTGTTAGGTCTGAAGATATATCTGTCAGCGAAGCAATTCATGAAATTGTTGCAAGTGGCTAGTTTTGTTAGATGAGTTGAAGATCAGTATTCGTAATGGAAAGTGGATTTATTTTTATTTTCTTTTACCAAGTAAATTTGGTCAATTCAGAACTGCGAGATACTCTCTATGAGTCAGTCGGCTGGGGGAATTCAAACACTCAAATTTACTTTCTGGTTTTATCTTTCTTATTTTGTTAGAAGGAAAGGGTTGAAAAGTTTTAGCCCGTATATTTTGCATTATATTGTTCAAGTGTTCCCTGTTGTACTTGGTCCGATATACTTAGTTAGCACCTTGCTTCTTGTATTCATTTCAAGTTTTGCGATTATTATGGTTCATTCTTTTTGTGAATGGTGAATTGCATTACTACACACTCAACACTAAGTTGGTCAGAATGACAGTTCTTTGCCCTCGTCTCACACGTTTAATTGTGCAAGGAAGGGGTCAGGATCGCCTAGTGAATAAATTACCAAACTAATACAGATCAAAGGTATTCATTTTATTTACATGAAATTAATACTGTGTATACAAGACATGAAACAGAATAAAGAAATTCATTTCCATTTAGTATAAAATCTTTGATCACTCCACAGTAACATTCTCTTCAAGGGAATTGTGACATTTCTTTGCTTGAGATGCATATGTCTAGGAATGATCCTGTTTCTAAGGCTGAAAGCAAAGTACTGAGGAAACAGTTTCAGTTCCTCAAGATCCCTCCTCATATCCTCAACCAAATACTCATACTTTGGCAACAAGTTGCGTTCAATGCTGTAACCAAATATAGCTGGAAATCGAGCACAAAACTTGGCTGATTCTTCATAGGAAAAGCCAATACCCTGCAAAAATCTAACTTTTTCTTGCAATTTATCCACTCGTGTATTGAGAAGATGAGCATTTAAGTTCGTTGGCAAGTTCAAATTTCCAATGTCCAGTTCTTTAAGATAAAGCAGTGTTGGTCTCAAACAGAACGGGACATTGGATTCAAGAATTTGAGGGCATCGAAGAATTAAACCTCGAGTTTCTTCTGGGGTTGCAGCTAAATCAGACTTGAAGAAATTAAATACAGGTTCAACATTAAATTCTGGAGAAAATACACGGTCACAAAGAAGAGCAATTCTGGATATATCAGCCTGGGAGAAGCCTTGAGAATTGAGGAAGTTCACAGTGGATAAAATTTGGGAAAGAGATTCTGGAGATGGAGTTGTGTTGTAGGTTTTGGTACCAGGCTTGATAATGCCAAGAGATTTTAGATAACGGAGATTTTCACGGTGAGAAGTATGAAATCTGAGTAGTAAAGGAGGATTTGTAGAAGAAGAAAAAGGGATGTTTGTGGCAGAGATGAAGAAGCAGTTTTTTGTTGTGGGGATAGAAGAGCAAAGAAACATAGCTTCTTCCTTCCTCTTGCTTCTTTTAGCTACATTTATCTGCATTGTCTATTTGTCATGTGGCTCCACATATTTATGTCCAAGTTATATGACATTATACTTCTATCCTCCCAAATTGTTCACTATACGATTTTTAAAAAAAATAATAATGCCTTTTAACATGATAGTCAAAATTAGAAACAATAGTTTTCCAAAAACAATCTATCTCTATGATATAGTGGTAAGATCTACGTACATTTTATCTTTCCTAGACCCTACTTGTGAAACTCCTTAATGTTAATAACATATTAGTCAAAATTTACTCTTTTTGCTTCCTTAAAACAATGGTATTCGGAAAAGCTTATTGGGCACTTCAACTTATTTCACGAACCACCTACTACCCCTGGGATAATGGGTGATTCTGTTACCACGGACCACCTACTACCATGGAAAAAATTACCAAACATTTTTGCCTTGCAAAATTAAACATGAGATCTCATGATTTAAACCGCTACATTGACTTCTAGGTCATACCTTTAGGTGCCAAAATATACATAGTTTTGCTTCTATAAAAGGGAGGGAACAATTTACCTTTGTGCCATTTCAAACAAAGTTAACAATATTATCGGCACATGATATAAACGTAGACACATAAATTTGCACATGGTGAGAGAATTCTTAAATATGATAGAAAGCCTGAAACAATGAACATTTTCGCCAACAAAAAATAAAAAATCTTGTTAATGGTGTACTGCCATACTGAGCATTTCAATATCACAACTTTTCGGTGGTGGCAAAAGTAAAGCTTGTTTTCATTCTCCAAGCTTTTTTCTCAAAAGAATTTTAATTACATAAGCAGCTGAAACCATCGGACAATTTTGAGAACAAACAGGTTATTCTTTACAACTGGTGCTGATCTAGTAATATATGTCAGATTCATATCATCATATGTGGGAACAATTTGGTTTATCTGACTGAAATATTAACTGGAATTCAAGAGATCTACATGCTATGAAGATGGCAAAGAAATCGCTGCTGCTGTCTGGCCATGAAAGAAAATGAGAATGATGGGGAAATTGAAATAAATAGCAGAATGAGGTGTTTCATCACTCAGATCACAGTTCTGTGTCCTCCAAAAGCCCAAATCTGCCAAAGGAAAAAAGAATCAACGTCTTGTTTTAACAGTAGAATACATGGGAAACTGAACTGTGATGCAGTCGAGAAATCTATCGGGGAGAAAACAAAAGAAACAAGAGATGAACACTGCTTGATTGTAGATCTCTTTTTTTTTTTTGGAACAGAAAATATCAATAGTGTGGTTATTGATTGTAAATCTTTTCTTTCAGATATTTGATATTCAAGGCTAACCACCATGAATGCTAGTCTAAAGGGCAAAGCTGAGGCCTTAAAATTTCAAGGAACTGGAATAGTTCAGAAAATTATTACGCTCACTATTGACCATGTATATATAAACAGAAAAAAGACAACCTTAAAACAAAACATAATTCGTGAGAGTAAAATATAGTAAAAGCATAAAACATGGAGTAGAAATTCGGTTAGCATGAAGTGGCATGAACAGAAACAAACACATTCTGTGAAACAGAATATATTAGGACATGAATTTAGCCAAGAGAGGAAGGAAGGAAAATACAAGGGATAATGGGGAAGTTCAAATAACAGAAATGGAAATATTCAATACTCTAACCATGATTAGGACTCTGTTAAATTAAACAAATCTCAATCATGAATTTCAAAATATAATGTGTGTTTCCCATCCAAATCCAAGTCAGAACTCGGGGAAATGGAGAGGAGCTCCATCCATTAATTGTATAATCTCTACTCTCACGCACATAACTCTGCAATTCAATGTTCTAAACTTCTAATATATTAGATTTTTTCATCATTAAAATTTTGCTTGATGCTTGAAAACCATAATGTATTTTTTTGTTCATTAGAAAATGAAACCATTATAAAGCTTACCTTCAGGTTTGTATCCCAACTTCCTGTACATAAGGCGCTTCCATCAGCTGACAGTCCCAGACAACTTATTCGCCCTTCATGAGAGTTTTGAACTGATCCCAAGTTTAGGACCACCTATTGATTCAAAGCATAAAGTCAAGAAACAAGGCTGATATCAGATAAGAACAAAGACATCATAAACATGTACAAATAATGAAAATGAAAATGCAATCTGGAAAGGAGAAATGGTAGCACTAAATTTGAACTTTAACTACTAAAAAAGAAGAGATGTATGAACTTGCTTGGACCAAAAAATTCTCAAATTGTTTGCGAACTATTACGTCCAGAATGATAGAAGAATATTTTGGACAAATGAGTAAAATGCACGATGCAACTTTCTTGTACCTTTGCTAATAGGGTGTCCCACACGTAACAATCACCATTAGAGTACCCGACAAAGAGAAGACGGCCTGAGATAGAAAATGCCATGGAAGTCACATGAGGGATATCACCCTCACCATGAGGCTGGTAGTATACTTGCAGCTGGTGTCCAGTCCTAATGTCAAACAATCTGCAGGTTCCATCATCTGAACCAGTTCCAAATCTATTACCGTCAGGGAAGAACTTTACAGTATTAACATCACCCTGATGACCATGAAATGTTCGTTGAGCTCGACTAGCAACACGGGTGTCCCACAGTCGAGCAGTTGTATCACAGGACCCAGACACAAACAGTCTGGGGTTAGATGAACTAATTGAGACACTGGATAAATGGAAGAGAAATAAGATTGCTTCTCACTATACAAGCAAAAATATATGTTTAACATACTGCAAAGTTCAAGGACAAAGAGAGTATAATTGTATAGCTCATTAATGACCAACTTACCTTGATACATCTGAAGTGTGGCCAGATTGAAACTCACCTCCAAACACAGAAGTTCTTAGGCCAGTAGTTATATCCCAAAGTACACATGTTTGATCACCGGAACCAGTTATTAGGTGAGTATCTTCATCTGGAACATACTGACACGAAGACACATACCCTTTATGCCCACTAAGCATTCTCGATACAGGATGGATTCCATCCTTATCGACCGGTGAATTTAAGTTGAAGATAGAGCAGGCACTGTCAAGGCCACCGCAAGCAACAGACTGTCCACTAGGAGAGAAGGCGCAGGTCATAACCCAAGCACATGGAAGCTTAATTGAATGGGTTTTCTGGCTTGTGAGAGCATTCCACACTATTAATCTACCATCTTGGGATGCACTGACTATACGATTTTTTTCAGGAGTCCAGTCCAGTGAATAGACCTGCAACAAAAATTTTAAGAGTTTGGTTATACAACTTCACAACTACTAAGCAATACCCCTATCATATTTATGATATCCAACATAGATCAACTAAGTTGCCTTGGATTATGATGTTTCGGTATAGTCATACAACATACTCTGTACGTGATGTTTCCTTATCACTTGCAATGGCGTCTCCATCAATACTTACTCAGATGCATAGACAAAGTTTTTAGCAGATATTATATGCACATAAAGAAGCAGAAATCAGGAGCAAGTAACGATCATGTAAAGTATTCTCCATTAAAGACACTGGTAATTAAAGGTGATACCAGTTTAGTTCACAAGTATGATGTTTCCTTATTTACTTGTTTTTCTTTCCATTAACACCATGCAGATGTATCAAAGGATGTAATACCTACATAACGAAGTAAAATGCTGAAGAAAGTACGATTTTTAAAATTTTTTTGGTTAAAAATTTGGACCATTTTTCGATTTGTGCGTTGTCATCCCTGCAGAAGGGCCATGCTAATCTTCTTTGTATTGTTCTAACTTTATCGGATGTCCCAGAATGAAGAACTATGAATAATAAAATATTCTCACTTCATTTTGTGAGTACGATACTTGGTGTTATATAGTTGTGTTTAGTCTCTCTAGAGGTGCATTGTCTAATTTGTCTAATTTGATCTTTCACATAGTAATAGTTATTCTTGTAGCTGTCGTTAGAAAAGCCAACTAGTTTGGGTAACAGCCGCCAGCAGTGTTATTAAAAGCGTTTGCTTCAGCACTTAAAGCATGAAGTAAGACAAGGCGTTGGGTCCAACGCTTTGGTGTTCTAAAGAGAGATGAGAATAGAAAAGCGCGTGCTTCGGCAAAAGAAGCAAGAAGCGACTGAGGTGTGAAGCATCGCTTAAGTGAAAAAACCTAAGTTGCTCGGCCTCTTCACTTTTGCTGCCGCACCTGGGTCAACATGACATGGGTATCGGTGTGGGATTCGTGCCCGATTTGGTCAACCGATTTTGGGTACTTTGACCAAAAATTGATGGGTAAAGTCTAGCCAGTTTTAGCGATTTTTGTAATCAATAAAAAAGCCAAGGTGAAATTAAAGAAAATGGTATACCTTTTATATAGAAACTTCTATGTCATTCCTTTTCCTTTAATCTCCTTATAGGATTCTCCTCAAGTTCTCCACATAATATCTCATAATTTAGGTTTTATAACTCTAGTTTTAAATATTTTAATTATTTTTAAGCAAATCCCCATACCTGGATTCATATCCTAGAATCTTAAAAATTAGATCACAAAGGATCCTACATTTGGATATACACCCGTATCGGACACCCGCATAGAGTCCAAGCAACTTAGGAAAAAACTAGACTTTTGGGAATTTTAGGTCTAATTTTAAAACAATTGAAACATAGACTTATGCATCTTCTCCCTGCTGCTGCTGCGGCTCAAAATTGCTGCTCTTTTTGACCTCCAATTCTATGGTTTTTCAATGTAAGTTCTTTTGTCCTTCTTCTTCGCATTTTCCCTTAACTCTTTTCTCATCTCTTCTCTTCTCCTCTTCGATTTTTCATGAAACCCTAGTGGAAAATGTTCTATTCTGCCGCTTTGATTTTCTCTCTTCTCTCCCTCTTCGATTTTCTATGCTTGAAGAATAGGATGTTGCTTCATTTATGATTTGGTTTTAGATTTTTTTTTTTCAATAACAAGGGAAACCCGCAGCCGCTACTCTTTTGGGTGCGAACAGGGTAAACCCCCGCTCCTATGCACTAGCTCGCAAACCACATAGGAGAGTAACCCGCACTAGACAAGCCCGGTGTGACGAGCTCGATCCAGAAGGCAAACCCCTTGCTTTCGCTGGCAAGGGGTTTCGAACTTGAGACCTCCAACATGGAAGTCTCTGATCCAAACCACTGGGCAACTCCGAAGGGTAATTTTAACTATCTAGTTCTAGTAGTATTTACTTTTTAATTTTAGAATTAAAAGTTTTTCTCAATATATTATTTCTATATAGCTCTTAATTATTTATCTATGCAATTTAATTTTTTCTCTTTTGTATTAGATAGTGCTTCATTAGAAAAAAGTGTGCCTTCAGTTAATGCTTTTGGTGAAGTGAGCTATCGTTGCCTTTTATTTTCTGCTTCTTGATTTCCAAAACATTAGCTTCCAGCTAGTATAGCTTGTTTGGATGGTTCTTACCCGTTGTATTGTATTGTATCGTGTTGTTAGTTTAAATACAATGTATGTTTTGATCGCCACATAACTTTTATAGTATTGTATCGTTAAATTCATCATTAGATAATGCCGAAAAGTCTCATTTTATATAACGATGGATTTGGTGCGATTGCATGTTTATCTTTTTTCCCTCACTTTGTCTCTACTTATTTAATAATCCTATTTTATCCTTTGCCCTACCTTTTAATAATAGCTCTAACCGTATGCTACTTTTCTTGTAGGTCTATCCTTCAAAGTGTTGATGCGTGACATTATGTACCGATGAAAACCATAGAATCTATCCAAATAATGTATTCATCAAAACAATACTGTACGATGCAATACAATGTAATATGATACATTATGAAACAATATGAGTGTAAGATTTATATGATTATCATATATCCAGGTTTTTAGGTGGCACAAATTGGTGACCAAGTAATATCCTTCCAAAAAGTACTAATGTATAGTTCAAGGATTAATTAACCAACTCTGCTCTTGTTGTTTTGATCTACTTCTACCTCTCCGTGCCTCCTCTTCTACCCTGTAGTTTATTATATCTAAGAACTTTTTGGTAGCCCTGTTATGTTTTGACTTTGAGAAAAACCTAATTGACACCTTGTCAAGTAACAATACTTACAATGTACTAGGGTTTGTCGCTTCCAATCATACAATGGTTGTTGATTTGCTATCAAAGACCAATTACCTTGGGCACCCAGCAATTATAAGGCTACTAAACAGGAAATGTGAAAAACCAGTAAAGCAGACTAAACAAAGAAAAGAAGCTACAATTAGTCCTCACATAGCAGCCACAATTGAAGAATAGAGTAATTTAAACATAAACTTGCTCAGCCCTTACTAAATTCATACACAGCTCAAAAAATATTTGTGCTAGTTCTGTATGTTTGTGTAAGACTTTCAAAATGAACTCGTTTTAATGCACCATTAACAGTTAAACACACTAACAGGCAACAAACATAAACCAAAAAGACTAACATCCACGATCTCAAATTCTCATCCTGAGCTTATATATAAAGTAATACTCTTTCTTCTTCGAAAATAAATAGATAAACTTACTAATTCTCCCTCTTCCTTTCAATACGCCGATAGTTGATTGGTAAAGGTAGAAAAATACATTGGATATATTAATAAAAAAGTTCATTTAGTTAAACAAAAATCACAACATGAATTAGAATTCCTATAATTAAACAAATTTGAGTTTAAGTTGTGAAAGTAAAGGACCAAACATTTCGTGTGCCCCAGATGAAAAAGGTGTTAAGCATGAATTTCGTTGAAGACATTTCAATCTAAAATTTACAAAAATGGAGAAAGTATCTTACCTTTCCAGTGTGTCCTTGCAGGATCCTACAACAAACCAGATCTGTTGGGCCGAAGGTCACCGGAGTTTTACCTTGTGACTTTGCATACCCAGAAACTGGGCCAAAATAAACAAAACAAAACATTACAATCAGATCTCTAAGTAATTACGGGAAACAGCTTGAAATAAGAAAGAAGTAGAATGAACTAACCATCTGTATCGAGTAATTGGAGACGCTTCTGCTTAAGCTTTTCACGGAGATCATTTACAGTCTGCGTAGCGGCCATGTGCCGCTCTTTCAGCTCAGCAACTGACATTTCTCTAAGGAAATTTAAGCATAATTTTCCAAAATGGTAACAATTGTTTTTGGCTTGAATTAGGGTTTATGAAGAGGAAAAAGAACGAGTATGGCTGAGACAGCGGCGAGTCACGGAAGTTGGTGGTGGTGTGTGGGTGGTTTCAGCCTTTTACCAGAGAGTTGTTTGACTGATAGCCGCCGGGCCCACCACTGTGAATGACGTGTACTGGTGGGGTCCACAATGACTTCATTGACAGCGACTATGATTCCATCTTTGGGCTTCCGGCCCAAAAGAGAGCTAAGAGTCGTCTACTTCTGTTAACTTGTTGACCCACGGAAATTTTTTGTTAGTGACACGTCAGATTTATTTTTTCTAATGAAAAAATTATAATCTTGAAGTATTTTTTTCTCTCAATTTATATAGTATCTTTTTAATCTCAATTATATGATTTATCTTTTTAGTTAATTTTAAAAATAATTTTTTAATATTTAATGAAAATTTAACTTAAAATATTTAGGTTATGCTTAGTTAAAAATTTATAGTTACATAAATATCATCAGTTATTTTACATCATAAATTTTAGAACTCTTTCTTTTTTTTAAATTTCGTTTCGTTTCGTGTCCTCTGTCGTATCGTATCAAACTATATTATATGTAATAGTACAAAGGTAGTAGCATTTCTTATCATTATTTTAAATTATATTTTTTCATCATAATTAAGTAAAAAAATTACAATATTTTCATATAGTTTTTAAATAAATAAAATTTTAATTTTAAACTATTAAAATAATATAATATAATCTAATTTAATTTTAAAAATTAATTGATTTCAAAAATCGAAAAGTATCACCTAAATTGGAATTAAAAGAAAAAAGTAGGTAGATAATGTCATGTTTTGATTGCTTAGCTCCTCGCATGTCTACGTTTGGAATAGTTAGATTTTCACGTGTAATATTATACCTCAAATTTTCGTTATTAAATAGAATGTTAATGACTTCTTACATTGAATAATTTTAATATATTTTAAAGTGTGAAAAAAATGATTTTATTCTTTGGTTTCACAACTCAGAATCGTTTCAGTGGACCTTAAGCTTGAGTCAATTTGTTTAGGACATTGACTGCTTCTACCCAGGTAAATTCTCTATTTCATCGTTAGTTATTGTCCGATTTCCTTGTGTTAAACATGGTAAGTAAATTTTCACCCTGGAATTATTTTTTTTTTAGTTTCTCATTCAGTGCTCAATGTCTATATTAAAATTCGATTATATCTGAATTTGTATCACATAGGATTTCATTTAGGGAAAACACTTTCTCAAATTTTTTCATACCTATAATTTAAAATCTCGATTAAGGCATGTGCAATTCCATCCACGTAGAATTATTTTGTTTATTATGCTTATTCAGCTATTTGTTTGACTAATAGACACTGGGTCCACGAAGTATGATGAGTTCTATCTACTGGGGTCCATGATTACTAGTCCTCTTTGAACTTTCGACCCAAAAATAAATTTATGTTAAGTGGTTGACATAGAGAAATTTTCTTATCACACGTCTGATAAAATACTGATACTTCTGAGATTTTTTTCATCTTATCAAAAAGTGAATTAAAATCTTATCTCCAAATATAATAGGTAGGTAATGTTTTACGTTTGAATAGTTAGCTCCTCACATGTTTCAATTCACAGCGAGATCTCAATTTTTCGCCATTAGATAAAATATCAATCATTTTATTCATTGAAATATATTTTACTTTGGAAAAAAGGCTTTAACCCGGAATATTATAGACACTCCTAATCATTTTAGCAAAAGGATGACATTATTTATCGACTAATTTATATATAGTTACATGAACTACTCCATCATAATAAAATATATTTAGATACTAATCAGATGCTCTGCGTCATAAGTTGCCACCAGGATAAGTACAGCCATCGTAACCTAAGAAACAGAAGAAAAACAGATGTTATTGACAAAAAAAACAGGGCCAGTTTAATCACGTACCAAATACGAAAGATACAGCCTTGCAAAACATATATTGTAGTTTTAAATGGTATATATTTGGATCAACTTTTGTATCTAATTTGGAAGAACGCCTTTGTCATTTAATTTGATTTAGAAAATGTCATTGTATTATTTGTATTTATACAGTGTATTAGTTATAAATATTCATATTTATTATTACTGGTAAGTATAATATGGTGGGAAATCAGATAATTGCTACTAACTCCGTTGTTTGCTGTGGTGATATGTGGTATAAAATCATATCAAGATTTCAGTATAAATTATACCAATATTACTTACATGAAAACTAAAATGCAAGCTAAACCCCAAACCAAACAAGAGGAAACATGTTCAATCAATAAGAACTCAAATGGTGTTGTGGTTAAGTGTTGGTGCAAGATGAGAAGAAGAAACTTACTAGGATTTGTTGAGGTAAGAGAAGCGGTCTGGGAGAAATCACAGTTCCAGGGATTCCTGCCAGCAGTTTGATAAAGAATATTCATAGCATAAGCAGCATGCGATGCAACAGTATTTGGTTCAAAGCAAGGACCGCCTGGTTGAATGGGGCTACAGTCAATACCAGTCATGCCACAAGCGTAATCAAGGTTGGACTGTAATTCAGATTCCGGAATTCCCGGCTTTGGCATGCACCAACTAGCTGATCCTGTTGGTTTTGTAGCTGGTGTAACTGGAGTTGTCGGTGTAGTTGGAGCAGGGCTTACTGGAGTTACTGGAGCTGTAGGAGTCTAACAAAAGACACAAAAAGCACAAAAATAATAAGGATCTCTACCATGAATTGAATACTGGTCTTCATTCCTAATATAGTGCTTTCTCTATCCCCTGCTTCTTACTCTAATGCATCGGTATCTACTACCTTCTGCCTGTATTATTCGTCTCTGACGATTTTTGCACACTTGTTAAGAAAGATATTAGACTGATCTTAATTATAAAAATAATTGTCTCTCTTAAATGTATCACTTGATTAACACACCACTAATTGTGCTCCTTGTCTTTCTAAAACAATTTGAAATATACACATTTTGCCAAAGCGACTAATATTTGGACAGGAGGAAATATTTCTTAGTCATATAATATAAATGATTATAATCTTCAGAAGTTGCCTATCTGGCTCTTGAAAACCTACAATCTACGTATAAATTTAAGAGAAAATAGTCATATTCTTTGTCCTTGGAACTTGTTCTCTGTTTTTGGCTCAAACACGTTTTCTGAAACTAATTGGACGGTAAAATATTGTTCTCACCTGTGCATTTTTCGAGAGGCTAACATCGTAAGTCGGGGAAAGATCAGGCTTGAAAAGTCCAAAGGAGCGTTCCGAGCCAGGTCCAGGCTTCAAGTCCTCATCATAGATTGCAAAGATGTAGGTATCAACTGATATGCCAGGCATCAATGGAGTGCCAACCATAGACCTCAAGTGGTTTATTAAGTTACCGTTATAAGCTTTTGCATTATCCATACTTGGGCCTACTTCATTTGGATCTCCCTTGTATGGCCACCCTGTCTCTGCAACTACAATTTGAACTTCCTTAAATCCCCACGCATTCAGGGCCGAATGTACAGCGTCAACCTGCACACACCCAAGAATTTCCTCACATTAACCTGAGCAACAAATTAAGGACAATTTATTGATATGTGCTGCCTACCAAATATCTTCGTCTTGAATTATATATACTCTCAATGGATGCATTAAAATAAAAAGCTTTAAAAGTGTGTACAATGAATAAATAAACTGTCCAGTCCAAACTCATTTGTTCTAAATCCTAATCTGTCTCTGTCTTGGAGAAAATGAAAAATATCAAAACAATATGGTACCATACATGAAAATATCTTTTGCACTACTTTTTCAAATGTATATTTTCATTTGCAGAATTTTGATGGAATATATTCTTTTAAAATTATAGCATTTTACTGGGCCCTGCGCACCCAACTTTGCAGAACTATCTTCAGTTTGAGATCTGTCAAAACAGATTCTAATGAAATCAGTAATAATTTTTCTTACAAAATTGTATTCCTTTCAGATGTAAGAGTCAAGTTTTCTCATTAAATATTGTAAACCATTTTAGAATCAGAACCTTGTCCAATGAATTTTTTTATGAAAAAACAGGCTGTCATCAACACGCAAGAGTCAAGATCCAGAGCACTAGATTCTTTTTAGGTCCCATCAAATTGCACAAAAAAGACCAAGAAATAGAGGTCACTGAGTACTGGTTATGGATGGTCAATTCTTAATTATTATTGTCTTGCCAATTATCAAATTACATGTTCCCTTCATCTTATTTTATGTGATATTCTTTAACTTGACACAGTATTTAAGAAAATAATTATTAAATATTTATGTGATTGAGAATCATTTTATTATGGGTAAAAAAAAAAATTTAAAAGGTAAATTATTTTCAATTTGAGTACTATTTATACAGAATAATTATATGACGGACAATTCAAGTATTCAACAGTGAGAGAGTATGAGAATTTATAGTAGAAATATTTTCTTGTACTACACTAGCTTTCCTGCACATGCTCTTGAAAGAATGTGTCAGTTCGATGCAAGTAAGCGGTAAACAAAATTAGTTAACTACAAGCCTTACTAAATGTCCCGTGGTGAAAATTTTGACAGTTTCGTTATTTTTAATAATATAATTTATGATATATTTAAAAATTACTTAAAAAGTGATATAAATGAATTACTGACCTGTGCATCAAACATGTTCATGTATTTGATACCGTTCCCCGAATCGACTCGGCCAGCATTTGGTTGGAAGAGACAAAATGCCAAAGTTTCAGGTCTTGGATCACTCTGATATGCAAAGAATGGGTATGGATTGATCATCAAAGGTGAACCATTTTCCTTGAGAAATTGCAGCAGAGCTTTCAGTGTGTCCCCAAATACTGGATTGAATAACCCGGAAGAAGGCGGGTCGGACTGAGACAAAATGGACATGGCGTGTACCGTTGATACCTTGATTCTACCACCAAGGGAAGCTGCGTTGGGGGAACCATTTTGGTTAAAATTACCACATGCAAAGATTTTTGAACTAATAATTAATTACTATTCTAGCAACCTATTCGTCCAAACAGTTGGCAATCAGTTTCTTCCCACCTGGAAATCGTAGATATTCACTATACTAAAATAAATATTTAATAATACTTATTCATCTTGTTAAATCAAAAAATAAATTTACAATTATTTTCTCATTTATTCTTATTTTTTTCAAGACATACTTTTATTATATTCAAAAAGTAATAGGTACAGTACATAGAGTTAAGTTACTTCTTTTTACTTCTTTCGTAAGTAGGTCCAATTGGTCATTCCAATATAGACTTGATATTATCAACTTTAACAAATCAAATAAGTATCTTTTTAACATCAAAATTTTCAAATTCTTCAGTCCATTTTATATGAAATCTTCTTCTTTTCATGAGGTGTTTAAAATCACAACTTCTAAAAATATGGCAAAAGTTTTTTTCTGAACAAAAATCGAACAACATAATATTTATTTATCTTTTAGTAAAATAATTTATCGTCAATTAATGTTTAAGATTTATTTTAGATTACAATTAAATGTCTTCATTTTTTATTTAAAGTTTGTGTCAAATTAAAACTTGTCAAGTAAATTGGAATGAAAAGGAATTTTATTGGTAAACTTTATTTAAAACTTAAGAAATCTATGTCGAATTTGATTTAAAAAAATTAGATGACTTGACTTGTAAAGTCCGCGTAAGAAAGCAGTCAAAATGAAAGATTATAATTCAACCCCCACCTACCAGCATTGAGGGCGTTTTGGACATTTTGCAAGGCAGGCAATAGTTTGGGAATAAGGTTCTGATCTCCTGAAGTCACGACTTCATTACCGACATTCACCACAATTATTTTACTCGCCGGATAATACGCCAAAATATTGGAATTCACCCATTGACCGGCAAAATTCGGGTCGTCGGCGAGCGCCGGGATGTCTCCGTTGGAAGCACCGATCACAATTCCGATCCCGGTATTCGCCAACGCTTTTATGATGGCCGGATCCGCTCCGTACAGCCTCACCTTCTGAATGCTCGTCGACTGAATAAGCTTCACCGTCTCCGCCGGCGGCGGGAGATTATCGGCGACTTGGCCGTAGTTTACACCGATAAAAGCCTGCGACTCTGAAATGCAAGGAGAAATAGTTACTACTATGAGTCAGCCAAGTCGATTCAGTATAAAATTCAGAAATGGGATTGGAAATTGTTTAATCATACAAGTCATTTTCAAATAAAGACAATTAGTTTTAATTACAATAAAATCTGTCTGTGCTGTCAAATTTGAAAAAATTGTTAACAAGTGTTCACTAACTGAACTGGATGAGTCTACTAAGGGAAACGAAAAAAGGTATGCAGCAGAAAAGAAGTAAAGCTTTTCTGTTGGAGAAGTTAAAGCGTAAAAGTATCTATTCGATTTCAGGAAAAAGTGGATTCGCGTCTTAATCAGTATTGAAAGAGAAAAGTTACCTGCAGAAGAAAGAGATTGCAATAAAACAAGGAAGATAAGGAAGAAACTGGAGAGTTTTTGTGTAGCCATTGAAGTTTGTATGTGGAGAGGAATGAAGGAGGAGGAGGAATTTAACGGTAAAAAATAATGAGATATAGTATGAAGGTTGAAGTGGGGTCAGTGTGCAACTGTGCGTAGGACAGTACAGTAGAAGAGTTTTTCGGTGCGGTTTCGTTTATGGTTTTGTCTTGGTAAGGTGGACTTATATACACCTCCTTAGTCGAGTTTTTTTTGCTTTATTTTAGATTTTACATGTACTTTTAATAAATATAAGAATATTTATATTAATTGATTAAAGTATTAATTCTTAAAAAAAATAAGAAAGAATGATCTAGTTTGATCAAATATGGGGTTTAAGAAATAATTTTTTTAATCTTATGATCTTAATTAAAGTTATGTTAAATGTACTAAAATGTTCTTTAATTTTATAGCCTAAAACATGTCACGTGAAAAGCGAAAATTAAAAATTTGCTAAAAAATAAAATGGGTAAATGTTTTTGAAATAAACCAAAAAAGAAATAATAATTAATTTTTTAGTACTTACTTTACTAAAGTGATAAGAAGAGTGAAAAATCAGGTTAAAAATAATAAATAACTAAAAAAAGTGAAAGAAGAAGTAACGTTTTGGGGGGAAAATTCTTAGGAACTTCACAATTGTTGTACTTTAGGTGCGCATTAGAGATATAAACTTAATTTTGTGTAACAAGTGGCAAACTCTATAAACAAAGTGGAGCTAGAAGTCTGAATACGAATTCGATCAAATTAAGTAATTTTTGTTGAAAAAATATATTTGTATTAACAAGTTTATTAAATATGTATAAATTATCACTATAAATCACACTGATCAAATTTTATATGACGGGCTCGATTTAAAAAGGATTCAAATGGGAGATATCTCTAAACATTTCTATTATATCAAACTTAGTGAACTTGAAAAACAAATGAGATTCAATCACTAGTCGGAATACTCTTGTTAGTACACTATTTTGACTGCTTAGTGTGAATTCATGAGATAATTTATCATATCTCTACGACCATACAGGTTAAATAATGGTGAATAAATATATTACTAGTACAAAGACATAAACCTAAATCACACCAACCATCATTAAAGAATTTTAGCAAATTACATGGTAAAATGATAAGTTTTTTTTTATGACAATCATTTTTACCCCTAATTTTATTTTAAAAATCAAACTCTTTCCACAACTTTCATAGCACCTTATAAGATGTCAATAGATAATGTGAAAATGGAGGGAATAGTAATGGCATATGATTGCATCGTAGAAGTGCAGCAAAATCCTTAAGTATTCCATTTAAGCTCTTTATGTCAATTACTTCTTTCCCTTCGTGGTGAATGGCTCCCTAACAAATGGCATGAGGTTTTAACTGATTACAAATCATAAATCAGTTTAAAATTACAATTATTTATCCACTATGTAAAACAAATACGTGTATAATTATGAAAATATTATAGAGAGCAAATATTTTGACTTCTATTTGTACCAAAACGGACCCCTACATCCCAAAAATTAAACAAGAAAACAAAGAGAGGAGCGGGCTTCCCTTCCCAGCCCCCTACCCACGTCAAACTCCTTTACTCCCGGCTAGTGTTGAAAATGATTCATTAAAGGGCTCGATAATAAGAATATATGTATAAATTTTTTAATAAAATGAATTCAGATAAACCCTTCTCGCTACCGCCTATAGACACCCTTCCATAATTTACGTGGCACACATTAGGCATCTCGCGTCTTGTTAGATAAAGATAAGGAACATAGGTTTGTGTGTCCTGTTTTCTTATTTGGTTAGAAAGCAAAATTGATAAAGTCCGAGGTTTGCTATTCTAGGAGACATATTAATGGTATGGTGCTAAAGTGTGTAATCTAATCGTGCACGACTCAACTGTAAAGCCATTCGAAGCAAACATTGACATAAAGACGTATTTAAGCATTACAGGTGATTGTTTCCGCAACTTAATCAAATAAAGTTTAATTAACTCAGCTGTGATGGGACAAAAGTAGGACAAAATGGAATAATTAAGTCATTAAGTCTTTATCGAAGAGAAACTATATTATCAGGTAAGCAGACTAGACAAAGAAAAGGTAGCCACCTGGAGATGGGGATTTTTCGTTTATCTCCACTTAAGCCAGTACTAAAGAATTCTCTTCAAAGTTTGGAATTTATTATTTATAATATCACCATCAGTTATATGAGGTGGGACACAATTTGTGAGTTGTCAAAGGCAAAAAGAGTAATTAATAATTTCTCTTAATTGTCCAAAAATGATCAAATATTACTTTGGAAGTACTATAAGATAAGGGTCATTTGCCAAAGCATACCAAGCAATAGCACATCTTTTTGTAGAATTTTTGTAATATATTGAAGTGGAAATAGTTCAAGAGTCGGAACTCCGAATTTGGGGATGTCGGAGAACCAACAAATGACACTGCAGAGCCATTTCCAGCTACCCAAACACTTAAAACTAACAAAGGCAAACTAGAACATAGCGTTACCAAAAATAGCGCCAGAGGCTAACCAAGATACCAAATGAAATTTTGGTGCTTCAAATTGTTTAATTTTTGTTATTAATATCTCAGAATTCAAATTCCAAAGGACATGACTATTCAGAAAGAGTGGTATCTTCTTAACCTTCTTCTAATTAACAAAGCTTTGTTACTTGTTAGCCAACTGGAAAAATAGTAACCTTCAGTAAAAGAGCTAAGGAGCAAACACCTCACGACCTTCCCTTTGAACATGCTAGATTGCCCTGCTCGCTGAGGCAATTAAATGAGTTCTAACCATGTTTCAGACGAATTATAAGACAGGGATTGGTTCTTTTGACTACACATCTTTAGTTTCTGTATCCAATGCATTCACAGAAAGCAACTTCCCATTTTCCCCCGAATTGTAGTTGGAGGACCACAAAAAAGAGTGAACCCCCTGAGGCTAGTTAGATCAGTCTAAAGCTAGTTCGATATATCACAGACACATTATAGGAGTCCATTCTGGGAACAATATACCAAGATTAATCAGAAAATAAGAGGCTGGTTTTGTCAGTTACTACTCACCTACTACCCCTGCATCAGGAAAACAGGGTCGACTGAAGACTCACATCCTGTAACCTAAAACCACAAATTACAAAAACATTTCTGGATATGTCGGATCCAAAAAAGGTAATTATTTAACAACATAAAGTACAAACCAAAAAAAAACACGAAATGCACTAAAAAGGGTAACACCACAACCAGAATATGCTTAAGGGAACAATGTCATAGTTGACCACAGTTTTTTCCAATTGATTAGGACTTCTCTATTGTAACATTGGATGGAAGATTACATGGGCTGTGGAAATTATATAATATTCCACAAAAAAGAGAGCTTTAAAAGGTCAAGCTCTGGTATAAATAACAAAAATGTCACAACACAAAAGTCACAATGTCCCTTACTTTGAAGTTTGAACAAACTCCCACAGAAACTCCAGGAAAAAGGCATAAGGTACAGAACATACCTTACAATCAAGAAAAAAAATTGACCATCTTTCAACTCTATATCAAATTGACAAATAAAAAAATAATCAAAAAAATAAAAAGGAAAACAACTGTATGTAGAAATTTTCACCAGTTAAGCTCCAGAGTGGGAGACAGGAGTAGTCACGAAGTGTCCATCACTGTATTCATGAGCATACTGCTGTGGCAAAGCATGCTCAGCCTGCAACAATGTGCATACATTAAAGCTTTCATTAGTTTCATCTAAAACATGAAATCTGATAGTTGAATTTACCCCCTTTGCTTCATAAGATGCAGTTTAATCTCTATTTAAAAGAAGAGTGAAGAGGCACCTAAATCCATGATCAACTTTCCAGGTTGAAAAGCTAGTCTTGCTGGCTTACGTGAAATCCATTAGGATAAAGCACAAAGGCAAAAATAAAAAGGAAAATGCAGCAAGAATACCATGCATTTTCAGATGGTCCAAAAGAAACAACCTCTCTATCTTCACACGGAAGGGTTAAGGTTGTGTACACACCACCCTCCCCAAACCCCACGTGTGGGATGATTATACTGCATATGTTGTTGTCGTAAAGAATGCATGATCCCTTTTAACCTGTAGCTTAGGTTTACCATACGATTGTAGATGGTGTAGTAAACAGAACATAATTATCAGAGATGACAAGCTCCAACACTACAGAGCTTTACTAGCTTCAGAAGCATAAATTGGACTGTTCCTGAGAGAGCAACACAGGCTCTAGAGAGCTGGACTATAGAGGGGAATGGCAGCACAGATACGAGCAGATGGAGAATTGTCCCAGCAGTTATTTGGTGGACCATATGGAAAGAAGACATGCTAGGAGTTCTGAAAACAAGAGCAGCCCCTTGCACAAGATTAAAATGAACTGCATTATCACTTTTTGCTATTGGTGTAGTTCAGAGTATAAAGATGAGGCTATTGTAGTTATTCTAGGATCATTTCAAAAAAAAAAAAAAGGTAGATATTGTAGGATCCTTATAAAGATGAAGAGGGATCTAGGGATAGGTTTTTCTCATCTTTTCTTTGTATTCTGTTTTTGCTAGACACACATTTGTGGAGGTAGGATATGTAAATTTTTGGATACCAGCTTTGAGTTGATGATTGATATACAAATGTTACCTTTATAATTTTTTTTTTTTAAAAAACCCCAACACTATACCTACACATGTAACCATTTCTTACAAAATACAAGTTCATTTTCACAGGCACAAATGTAAGGAATATTGGCGATATCTGACTTAATGCAAAGCTTTATCCACAATACCAAAATAAAACTGAGAGAGAGAAGACAACGTTACCCAATCATCATCAGGCCCAGCACCAGGAACCAAAACATTGATTTCACTTGACTTAGCTGTGGTAATGGAACTCTGCAAAGAATCTTTGTTCAAGTATAACTGGCATCCATTTGTATTGTCGATTGAAATTGTAGGAGATGCGCCCTAGTATCCCACATAAAAGGAGGTTTAACATTAGTCTCATAAAAACATAGTTATATAATTACTAATACTCAAATTTTGATACCTGACATTGCACCTCTACACTGTTGCAATTGACAACCTCACAAGCTGCCACAACACCCTGTGCACCAAATTTAGATGATCAGGTAAGCCATTTAGTGGAGGATACAGCAGCCTTCAATATTTAAAGAACTTCTCTTGAAGTTCATCACTGACCGCAAATACAATTCCCATCTTAGTGCATTTGTCAATTGTGATGTTGTTGACTTTTCCTGTGTGACACCAGTATATCAATACAAGTGCAACATAAACCCACTTTGTTATTGTCTAATTTATCCTACTTCACTTATAGAGTAGAATTAAGTTACCTTTGATCTGTAGAACTGAACCTTTGCACCCATAGATATATACTGATTGCTTTGTATCGCAATCATCAATTACTAGGTTCTTTTCTCCTATTTGATTCTCGACCACCCATCTGCCAGCACCATGACAGCAAAGTTAGAAATGATCCAGAGAATTGCACATAGAGATTGATTGATGCCTATTCTTTACTTACTTACGGCCCATCTGAAGCTCCAATTTCGGCTGTCCAGTTTTAGAGACAGAGGGTGAGCTCACGCGGGCTTCCTTTTCGCCAGCATTAACAACGCCGGTTCTATCAGCACGGTTCTTTGTCTTCATGTCATCTGTTACCTTTCTCAGTCCTAGAAGGAAACATTCAGATAAAGGTATAACTTCTATTTATATTATACATGAGCATGGGAAGGGAAAATTACCAGAAGTCACTGACTTTCCCGAATTAATTTCGTCAAAGACGGCGGACATTCCTTTCGTGGGGCGTGATGATGAAGCCTGAGGAGATTCAGAGTTGAAGAGAGAAGATGGAGGAGCAGCTGGAGGAGCAGGAGCACTTGGTGAAGGAGCTTTCGACGGTACAGATACAACAGTTTTCCCTGTTGCACTCCATACAGGACCTAATGGATAGTGACTCTTAACATAATCTCTCAATCCAGGAAGATAAAGTTCTTTCAAAGCTTTTGCCCATTCAACATGATTTGGGTCTTTGTTTTTGAACTCCACGAGAATCTAAAATATATTGAAAATATTTTACAGAAGTTAGAAGATAACTTCGGATTTATAGGTGGTAATACAAACCAAACGGTACACAAATTCAGAAAACTGAAAGGTGTTCAGGTAGCAAAATACATTTAGTGTAGCTTGAATATTATATTTTTCCTTCTTATTATTCTGGTAGTATGTTTTGCTCTAAATGTGGGGGAGCAACCATTCCCAATAATGGTAAGTTCTCCGCCCTCTTTTCAAATACCTCCATACTATTCTCCTCCACACAATATGGAAGTTGCATTTACATGCGTTCACTCGTTCAGATGGGAAATAATTAACTGCATACTTTTCACTCAAGTACAACATCAATAATAGTAAGTCCTCAGCCCTCTTCACCAGCAAGAAACGTCTATGAAATATGATGGCACTTCACACATCCAGAAAATATGGAAATACCATTTATGTGCGTTCCTTCATTCCGAAGGGAAACAATAACTGTACCCTTTTTTTTCAAGTGACATGTTCCAAGATGCAACCTCCAACATACTGGGGAAAGACAAGAAAAAGTTGGGGCACAAAAAAAAGCATTCACTTCTTCGGTGAAAATGGTTCTATCAGTCAAACCAAGAAGAAAGGGAAGCAATCAAAAAACCACCACATCTGCCAGAAAAGTAGGGAATAACAAAACTACAGACCCTTTTCCACCTAATTTTGTCCAGGTTCTGTAAAAATATATTGAAGATTCCTTCTACCAAGAGAGAGCAATTGAGAGGAGGATCTGAACTGTTAGAAAAGGCCTAATTACCTTGTTATTATAAAATTCAGCCATCTGCCAACTCTCTTCCACATATGCAATAGGCATGCTCATGCCTAGAAAAGAAAAAATGAGAAGTTCAACAGTTGCCCTCTGACTTAGAACGTGTAGAGATTAAAAAATGTCTAACCGCAGTCTTTTCCGGTGTAGGCAATCCATGCTAAAGCCAATAGACTATCAGCAGCAGACTTTAGGTGGTTGAACAAATCAGACCGGTTTCCTTCCGTCATTTTTGTAGCTTTCACGATCACATCATTCAATGGTTTGAGAAATTCAGCCAAACCTGAGTTGTCTGGTTTCTACAGAATCGAGATAAAACTTGAACGAGTATACAAATAAAAGCATCATTGATTAAAAAAATAATTTTGTGCAGTATTAAAGAGTACCCTTCTGTATTTTCACTAATTAACACACTTAAACCGCAAACGGTAAGCAATTACACTTCTGACTAGCTACGATGAAATACACATTGACAAGTCTACACCTCTTTCGCGAAATACAGAGTTCAATCAAAAGACTACGGACAGCAGATCACTTTTTCAGCTAGCAAAAAGAAAACACGCAAGCATAATTCCATTTGAATTTCTTCTATCTACAGATAGATCAAGCAACAATCCCTAGGCTCCAAATAAAGCTAATCAAAGAGATTATTCATGGTGATCAAACGATAAGAAACAGATACTATAACGAAGACCAAAAAACATACATATTGCACCATATAAGCCCTTGCAATTTCACTATTGTATGCACATTATCAAACAAAACTTACCTCACAATTCAGAAATTGTACACACCCTGTGTTCCAATTTATGCATCTTAGTTTGATTCAACATGGAGCTTAACAGAGAAGATTTCTGAAATATCTCATCTTAAATATGACATCACATGTAACTATAAGATTTTTTAAACTTATTATCTTAAGCAATGACATTTACGCAGACTATATAGAATGGGGAGTTTAAAGTATAATTTAATTCAAAATGTTTGAACACATACTAAAGAGTGAACAGTATAATGAGCCAGGGTACAATAAGGAATTCACACACTATATCCTACGGAACTAGTGGAGATGAATGCAAGCTGGCTCACACAACACGGTCATAAATATATATACACACATACATACATATATACATTATACGTATTTTTTATAAGCTGATCAGAGAGTTGAGCTTACCTTAGTCCCCTTGATCTTAATGAGAAGTTCCCTCTGAGCAGAGAAAGCGGCCTCAACAATCTTAGTAATATCCAAAACGTGTCCTCCGATCTTCTCCGCAGCACTCGAAACCTTTCCGAGGAACTGCGACGTCAGATCGTCAAATGCAATAATCGACGGATCTAAAACCGCTGTATCATCGCCTGTCCCGACGGAACCTCCGGAACGGAAGCCGGTGGCTGATAGCGCCTCCAGCCGCGTTACCGCCGACTCCAATCGCTGTACCAACTTCCCCTCCATTGGCACTGGGATGTTTGTGGATCTGTAATTGAAGTTTAACGCCACAGATCTGGTGATTGTTTGTTTGATGTCGTCGGAGAGAAAAGCGTTGATTATATCTGTGAGAAATGAGTATTTATATGTTTGTTGAAGGTATTCAATCCGAAATGGTGAAAGGTGAAGAGTGCACGTTCGAATATGGAATTAAGGGCATACACGTGTCGGATAACAAGGGATTCATGGCTTTTTCTGCGTTGTACTAATACATCAGTTACTCTCTCCTTAGCAAATAAGTACAGCATGTTCGAGTCATTCATTGCAAAGAAGTTAAATTAGAAATTGTCATTTTTGGAACTTTAAGTTTATTTTATTTGAAAAAATTGATATTTTATGCGTGAAAATTTTAAAAATTTAATTTAATCAAATTTTATGATCTATTTGAAAATAAATTTAAAAAATTTATGATGAAAAACTAGCTAAGCTCTCTTTTTGTATTGGGTTGAATTAACCTGAATACGTGCAACAATGATGGAAGATACATGGTGATAAGGTCTAAGAGAAGCAAGGAGAACTTGGCAAGATCAGACTTTCAAAAAATATTCCCCGATAAGGTAACAAAAATACTTCATCAGGAACAAGCAAATGGACATACGACTGAAGAGGAAATATTTCTGTCCCAATGATGTGGTTCAAAGGACAAAAATGATTGATATGCGAATATTATCGTACAGATTGTCTGAGCATGACTGGATATGAACAATATTGGCCGGAGCTGCTAATAACATTTATACATGGCCATGAGGCTATCATCTATTGATTTAGTACTTTGAACTCGAGGGGAGCTTTCACGTTGGTTGATATGTCGTTGTTATCACCTATAAATAGTCTATTTTCTATATTTGTAAGGATTTTCTAATCTTAAGTAGTATATTTATTTTCGCATGCTACAAGCCTTCCTGATTTGTTGAGTCTTTATCTTACTTCATTTTAGATCGCTCTTGGACCCATGACTAAAAATCTCGAATTCAGTGTCCGGACTAATTATCGAAGCTCATAGCTTTATTCAATATTCTATTTTACTTGCCTTAATTATTATATTTACTTAGTAACATTGTGAAATTTCATTGTTAATAATCGAAACTAATGATTGAACCAAGACGTGTGTTCTTGACCTCCATGTAAACAATTTAGCAGGTACATTTTGTGAAAACTATTAGATATACCAATTAGAAAGCCACATTATAAAAGTTGACACCGTATTATGTAAATATATAGCTACCAATACATGATATTTATACTAAATAAATAAATACATGGTAAATTAGTGACATAGTATAAATGTGAAGGGAAAAATTGTCGCAATATAAAGTTTTAAACATTTTAGGGACTTGAACTCTTTTGGTTATTTTTCAATTTTAAGCAGACCGGCTTCAGTTATTAAATGTCCCTTTCTAATCCTCCTATAGCAAATTCTTCAAATTTCTAGGGATTGCTGAGATTTTACATTTACAGTATTTGAGTATTATTCTTAGTGATGGCTTTTGGAGTTTTGGTACTTTCAAAGCATGTCTTCTTCTCTGCAAAATAAACTAGTGTATCTTCATAACATACATATACTTTCTTTCGTTACAGAAATTAATTTAATAACTTCAATGCAATAAAGTAAATTTCAAATGACCATCTAGAAAATTAAATGACCAATAAATATGGACCCAAAGTTTTACTCATTTCGGTCTCGTGAATGAGGAATTTAATACCACGGAGCCTTTTACCTGAAATTCCATTCATGACTGCATTCATTACAATTTTACAACATGCAGCAAGTGGTAGAAGGCACTGTAAATAAGCACCGACAGGCAAGAAACACAGGCTAAAACTAAGTTGGTAAACCTTCCTCAAACAATCTACTATTCTGCATTTCATAAGTAAACTAATAAGTAGTTTGTAAATAACTAAGATAATGCAAGTGTTTATCCTGAGTCAATTTAGGGACATTGTGTAGTGTAACTATGTTTATATACAAAATTGACTAAGATATAGAGCCTGCATAGGGAGATAGCACAGATTGCGACACAAAATTAAAATTGTAGGAATAAACTGGGACTGAGCGGAAATGATTCAAAAGAATATACATACTAAAATATCATGTATATAAAACCCTTCGTACCAAGTAAGGGGTAATCATCTCCCTTTTTGTTCATCATCCCCCGCCTCATCCTTAGTAGCTAGTTTAACTCTATTGATACTGGCTGAACGTGGATTTAGAGGATCTTTTTCCTGGACTAGTCGAGGTTCCTGCAAAAGGGGAAAAACAGAATCGTTTCAAAAACAAATTACTAAGAAAATAGTTCCTTTTCAATGAAAGAGAGGGACAAGCAGAGCAAGAGTGAGACAGACTACTAATATACCTTTAATCACTTATCCAAATTGTAAATTTATATGTCGTATTCAATGTAAAGAGAAACATGACTCATACCAAAGAAACATGAAATGTCCAGGTGCAAATACATACTATTGTCTGGTGCTTTAGTGATGACTAGGAAACAGCCTAGCTACCTCTATGAGGTAGTGGTAAGGTCTGCATATATTCTACCCTCCACAAACCCTACTTGTGGATTCCACTGGTATGTTGTTGATACTGGGCCATGCTAAGTTGATTAAAGTGAACATATTGAAGGAAGTTGGTGACACCCACCACTCTAATTCTAACTGACTGGGAAAAGATCAGAGGCATTCCACCAAAC
>DF357687.1:90127-107528 GCA_000787875.1 Solanum virginianum | reverse complement strand
ATCAGAGGCATTCCACCAAACCAATCTGAGTTTAAGGGTTCCTCTACTTCAGTTGCAACCACTAAAAGGGAAGAAAGCCAATCTCAGCAATTGGAAGGGTCTGGATGAATAAGTTGTAATGCATTTTATCATGTAGTAGTGTTCAAAAACTTATATGACCTATTATGCTTTGACAAGCAAATTGAACACATGCTAATAGAAACAACTGATTGATACAACTGAATGAGCATTTCTTTTATGACTGAGAAATCCAAAGGGCCAGTGGCAAGTGACTGAGCATTATATGCCAAAAATAATGACTAATAAATGAAACCACAAATAGGAGAAAACATTTTTCAGTCAATCAAAGGCCACTGGGTGAGATGGCTTACTGAACGGAAAGGAAATTCATCAGCCTCTAGCATATGTACTATCTGACCCATCTTTGGCCGCTTGTTGGCATCCATATCTATGCAGCGAAGGCAGACCAACAAAACCCGCTTTAGGGATCTAGGAGGAGGATGGACTTCAATTAATGGGTCAACCAACTCTTCACCACGTCGATTTGATACCATTCCTTTAAACCAATCGACCAAGTTCATCTGCAATTTTTTTGTGATAATGTCAAGATAATGCCAAAAGATCTTTCAGAATGTAACAGATTCAACCCCACTAGAGGAGGTCCTTTTATCTTATTTTAACTTTATTTTTTATGTATATATTTTTGGCAGCGGGAACAGCAATGACAAGGGAAAATTGGTCTTACCTCCCCGGGAGCTCTTGAATAGTCAACAGGACTTCTTCCTGTAACAAGCTCCATGAGCATAACACCAAAACTATACACGTCGCTCCCTTCATTAAGCATACCAGTACTGGCGTAGTCAGGAGATACATATCTGTGCCAATAATCATCATCCATAATTAGCACTAAACATCTACATAGTATTGCTTATAAAAGTTCGGAAAGATTAGAGAAAGGGCATACCCAAAAGTCCCCATAACACGGGTAGTCACATAGCTTTTCTCAGATCCTAGTAGCTTTGCAAGTCCAAAATCTGATACTTTTGGATTCCACTTCCTATCCAACAGAATATTACTTGATTTAACATCACGATGCACAACTTTGGGTTCCAAACCTTCGTGCAAATAGGCAAGTCTGTCACAAGAAAATATATTTAAAAAAATTAATTAATCATGTCGAATGAGTTAAGAAAAAATAAAGCCATGCACACACTGAAGATGTGTATCTCTTTTCTTTTTTTACACAGAAAAATATGCAGCCCATAGATTTCAAACTCAAGGTTGAATGACCAATAGCAAATTGTCGAAGCGTGAACATGTGTCATGTAATATGTCAGACTTTAGGCACAACTGTTGAAAAGGATATGTATGAAGGAATTGTTAGGAGATACAAAGCTTCCTATAACCATGGGTTTACACTGTCGATCAACATTGGAGCAAAGGGAGAAGACTGTCAGGTAATTTCCAAATGAAGTGCACATCAAGAAAATGCTGTAGGTCTACAGCAATTTTTATTCATGAGGAGGAGTAAGAAACATATCATGTAGTGAAAAGAAAATACAGAAGCCTCACCCTCGAGCAGTTCCAATTGCAATTCTCAGCCTAATCTCCCATGTTAGAGGACTAACAGGCCCTACATCACCGTGTAGCCATTGCTCCAAATTGCCGTTGTCAATGTACTCATACACTAGTATCCTGGATAGCCAGTAGATTTAACAAATGTATTTGAAGACAGAGACAGGAATTTTCCACATTTTTACGCATATTAACTGTAATGAATTACCTATGAACACCTTCTGAACAATAACCAAGAAGACCCGCAAGGTTCTTGTGTCTCACTTTGCCAATGGCCTCAACTTCCACCCTGAATTCCTTCTCTGCCTGACCCCTGTATACAATCAAGTCATAGAGCATGAATAATGGTTCAAAGTAACTTTTAGGGAGGAAAATTCAAGCAATAGGTACTTCAAAAAAATAGTAAACCTTGAACACCTCATCGACATATATGCATAGAAACAGAAGTAATAATTGCAAAGAAACAACTTCTCTACCTCCCAAGATAGGGGTGAGATATGCATACGCAGTCGAAAACTTACACTGTATAGCTAGGTAAAAATATTGTTTTATATACATGTATTACATATTATCCATTGCCTTCTACGTGATTTTACTTCTTTATATTTTAACACCACCTAGTGAAAATTCTAAATCAGCCACTATGCGCACTCTTCCCGGATTCCCCCTTATGAGATTACATTGATTCTTCTTGTAAAATGCAATAACTTAGATCATAACAGTGAGCAAAATTAACTCAATTTCCAGTTGCACTGTTGCCAACAATCATTACGGCTAATAAAGGTTGGCTTAAGTGGAAGTAAAGTCATTACTGAGCACAATACCCAATCTTATGTCTAGATTTTAGCAACGAACATAATTAGGCTGGTACAAAAGGAAAAAATGAAGGAAAAAGGAAAAGAGAGAAATAGTTCCAGGATGAAAAAAAAAGAACAAAAAAGGGATGAAGAAAAAGTAAAAGAGAGGATAAAAAAGAACATAAAAACAAAAGTAACGTTTACTTTCTTTTCTGGAGTAACAAATATTGTACTTTGACCCAAAAAAAGAAAAATAATCACATAAATCCAGATCTAAGAAGATTTGGATTCTTTTTCCAAGGAACCTGTAAGCAGAAAACAAACAAGATGTAGACATTACACCAGCTAATGAACTCAAACAAACCGCTCCAGCTTTTGTCTTTTGGTTTTTGGGAAAGGCTTCCTTTGAGTGTTAAGTAAGCAAAGTTTGAAGGCAACAACCAAATAGAGAACCTTGTCATTTTTTATCAAGGAAAATTTACAAAGAGCACAAAATTTTGTCCCAAAATTATAGCGAAAACACTTACTTTGGTCTATCGAATTTCATATTTTAAAATAAATCATGCACAAACATGAAAAGTTAAATTAAATAAATAAGTACCCACTTGTTGTTTAGAAGCTTCTTGACAGCTACTACAGAACCGGCTCGTAAGACTCCACGAAATACGACACCGTATCCGCCTTCACCGATCACATTCTCGGCACAGAATCCATTAGTCGCCATCTCCAGTTCTTTCAAACTGTACCACCGGCCCCACCCAATATTTGTCGACTCCGTCGAAGCAGAGATCGCCGACGATGTATCACTCCGGCTCGTACTCGACTCATTACTCTCTGAACTACCTTTTACACCCTCGGACTCAATCTCGATCACTTCCGGCGCTTCATTTCGGAGAATCGCAACGGTTTCATCCTCCTTTTTCGAAAAATGATTTACTTTACCAATTTCGTTGAGATCGGTTGTTTTGTTTTCATGAATCACATCAGACACCAAAGGTAACAACGTGGAGCTCTTCTTACCTCCAATGCGAGGTCGTTCTGAGCTTCGATTTAGCCTGACAAGTAGAAAGATGAGAAAAAGGATAACAACCATAATGACAACGGTAGCGGCAATCACGATATACAGTTGAAGACCTAGAACGGGAGTACGTGAAGTGAAAAAACTGGATAAAGAATTCCAGGAACTCTGATTCTCGCCGGAAACCGACATTATTTCCGACCACAATGGAGTAAGACACCAGAAAGCGTATCGGAGAATAGTGAGGTGATCAATATGGAGTTGGCATTTTAGAGAGAGAAAGAGAATGGATGAGAGAGAGAAGCACGGAAGAGGCTATTTGGCGATAGGCGAAAGAGAGAGGAGCAAAGTATAGAGAAGTGTTTCTATGGAATTGCCATTTGTGTTGAAAGTGGGGACCTAAAGGGAAATAGAGACCGTTTGAGCAGATGAAATGACGCTTTCATCCTTTTGATTTATTTGATCATCCTATATTCTTATTACATCAATGTACATTGATTGCTTGATGAAGGGGCCTGGGAATTGATCTTTCTTTCTCATCTTAAAAGTTTTGGAGCTGATCCATGTTGTACTTTTTGAATTTAACCAAAAACATCGTAACACAATACTACTTTATTTTGTAACTTTTATGTATTTGAGTGTTATCTTAAATTACTGTGGAATTCGTTTGGTGCATCGTACATATTTCGATAGAGTTAGTACTAGTTTTTTGTCATTTGATTTTTGTTAGTATCTATTATTCTTTTGCTTTAATTATCGTATTATTTTATTATTGTTATTGCTTCTATACCTACTTTAATACCTTTGAAAAGTTCTCATATTGTATTTTTCATTTTAAAAATATTATTTTTGAGAATTTTTCAAAAATAATTTTGTATCTCCACAAAATAAGGTAAGGTCTATGTCTCCCTATATTTCCTCAATTTATATTTCCTCAATCTCCACTCATGAAATTACTCTTGGTACGTTATTACTACAATATGTACTCTTGTCAATTCTATTTTATTTGATTATTATATTAAAAATAAATAATTCCTTTTATTTATCCGTTCTAGTAAATTAAGAGAATTTTTGTTAATACTATTTTTATTACAAATAACTACATAAATACTACTAACAACCAAACCTAGATTTTCAAGCATATTAATAAGGAAATAAGGAAAACTTATAATAAAATAAAGGCTAAAACCCTAATAAATAATTTTTGGAAGAAAGTATCAAGTCAACGAAAATTAAATAAAATAGAAGCAAGAGAATAGTTTTCATTGTGAAGCCTTGTACCGATGTAAAAAATAAAGTAACAACCTATTATAAAATAAGTTTTTTAAATACTCTTAGTAATTTCAGTTATTATAATTATTGTTTTGATGATATCACAGTACATGAAAACTTTCTTTTAATAATATTTGTATATAGAAGCTAACTTTTTTTTTTTAATTTGAAGTATTGGATAGTGTAGGAGATTTACAAGAATTATATAAATGTAAAATGAGTAAAAATAAATAAATGCTAAAGAGAGATTTATCAACTCAATTATTCATGATGTATATTATTGACAATCAATATTGGTAGATTGTGATCAATGTGCTTTTGTCTTTTGGTTTTTGGGAAAGGCTTCCTTTGAGTGTTAAGTAAGCAAAGTTTGAAGGCAACAACCAAATAGAGAACCTTGTCATTTTTTATCAAGGAAAATTTACAAAGAGCACAAAATTTTGTCCCAAAATTATATTTGCTTTTCTAATTATAAATGTATCAATTTAATTATAAAAATACACATCTTGAGAAACGGTTGGGATCAAAAAAAGAAAATTTTTTATTGGTTGATTTAATCAACCTGAGTGACGGGTGATTGATGGTTGCGCCTCGTCTGCCGTGCCAGTATGATTTTCTATGTTTCTACCTCCATTTTTAAAATTTATTTGTACAAAAAATGAATTGAAAAAGTTAGTTTTTAACATTAAACATTATTTCATCCTTTATGCACCCCATCTGTCACCTTTTTTCGCAATCATTCCCATTCTTTAAGTGAATTTTTCATTGAAGAAGGTGGTTCTTCAAAATTTTTCGGTCATATTCATCAATCTTTTCCAAGTTAGTGTAAATTTTGTATGTTTCTTTTGAAATAAACACTTTCGGTTATTTGCATGATTTCAAATTCTCATTTTTTATTTTTAAATTTATGTCCATATTTATGCAGATTCTTCATTAAGGGAAAAGGAACTACAAGAACAGAAGTTACACCAACTTGAAAAAACCCAAGATTTACAAGTAAGGATAGTAGTCCTCATTGTTGTTCAGACCATCTTTTGAGTTAAATGCACACACCCCTTCACTCCAAAAAACGATGACGGTGTGGTTGTTACTGACAACAATGATCTACAAAATAGTAAGGCTAATGTTGATTTTGCATCCAAGGGCAAGAAGCCTATTAGTGAAAGTAATTTACCACATGATAGTGATTTTGAGGACGAAATCTCATTGTCAAAGAGACAGAAGATGATGAAAGGAGCAAATTCGTCCACCTCTTTCAAAGAAGAAAACTCTTCATTGAACAAAACATATGTTTGTTCTAGTTTTTGCTTACAATTAGTCAAAATTTCAGGTTAATGTAACTTTTTTTTTGTATTGAAAATAAAAATTTGAGTTTTCTTAATTTCATACGCCTTTTTTTAAATTTTTTTTTTCATTTCTGTCTAGGGTTCTTTCATAGGTGTTCAGGAAGAAGAATTACCGAGGTCACACCTACTAGAAAAAGTTCAAGATTTCGAAGTTTCAAATTTGTAAAATGATTGTTGTAATTGGTATAATAGTTGGTGACTGGCTAATTTTTTTTTTGTTAGAATAGATCGTAGTTACCTCCTTTCAATGATATTCTTGTTGGATTTTAACATGGTGATTGTACTGTACATTATATGGTACTCTTTATTAGTTGGTAATGCTTTTATTCTTTTTCGTAAAAAGATTGGTGTGTTTGCGAGTTTCATTATCGGTGCATAATCATTTACGGAGGTTACCTCTTTTTTGGTATTAGTGTTGGTGGGTTAACTTTTGTTGGTATGGTTGATTAGCTATGATATAAAAAACGCAATGTTCAGTATGTTGAATATCATTTTGCATATGGTAGGCAATTTGGCTCTGAAGCCTACGTTTTTTTGGTATAACAGTTGGTGGCTAGGTTAAATTTTTTCTTAATATTGTTTATAGTTTCTCCAAAAAAAAAATCATATCTTGAATACTTGAAAATCCAAAGGTTTGTCACATTTACAATACATTGCAACTCACCATAAACAAAATTAACCACACCGATTTCCTACCATTACACAGACCAACCAGCCCCAACACATAAGTTTTACTATTGTACTAGACACCAACTACATAACCATACTTAAAATCCAACTTTACCCATGTTATACCACAATTACAATCAACATTCACTATGCGAATATGTCACTTTTAAGCACCAACAGGTACCGAAAAAGGTAAAAAAACATAATTATACATCATTCTCCACTGAAGAATAAATAGACAAATTCATAAAATATTTATTATTAATTTTCAAACTAATTGCATACAACTTCAAACTATCACAAATCTATCATACTACCATTAAGATTAATATAATAGATTAAAACAAATTTTCTTCGTATTTACATACTTGTTGCATCTCACTTTTCATCATATTTTATCAGGATCGACACATATTTCTCGTTATCGATGCAATTTTAATGGATAAATACCTTTGTTTTACATTCCCCAACTCGTTTTATTTTGTTTTTCTGAGGAACCCTCTCAATGTGTAGAGAAAGTTCTTACTATGCTTATGGTAACTACACAACCTATAATTCATAAGATGTGAGGTACTTTATTTCTACTTTTCTACTAACCTCTGGCTCACCAAAAGGTGATCTGATCTTTGTCAAATCAAATTAATTATTTTGATTAACTTATGGAAGAGAAAAGACATTTTTAATAAAAAATAAAAATAAAAAAGGATCGTACAACAAAATAAAACACGGTGCTTTGCTCTTTATTGTTACATATTGTTGATTTCAAAAAGTGAATCAACATGTCAATCACCATTAATTAATACAACATACAAAAAATATTTTTATATTGTTTCTCTATTAAGAAATAGGGGTACTGCCATTTTTTTTTTTACCTTTTCCACCCAATCACATTATATTCACATTAACTTTAATCATCACAAATCATACTCTCTTTCCTAGTTTTGTAATAAAAATTGACAGATTAGTGTAAATAAAAAAAAATATTGGTATGGGTGTTGACACCCAATTTTGGCCAATACTTTGAAAAATTCTTACTTTTTATGTTGATATTTTTAATTAGCTTAAAATAATTTTTGAGAGATTTTAGATTAATTTTTGATAATTGCTTTTTTTTAGAATATTATAATTTTAATTAGTTGAATTTTAAATTTTAACGCAGTATGATAATTCTTTTTTCTTGTTCAGATATAATTATACACGTATGTTCAATTGACCCATAATTTGGACCTATTATCTTTTTAGCCCATTAGATTTTGACATGAAATGTGTATATAATTAGGTGTAGATAAATAATATTTAGATTAGAATTTAATAATTTTTAAATTTTTTTGGGGTTTCACTATTCATCTTTTCTCCAGAGTTCGCCAAAGCTCCAGCAGCCCCTTTCCTTCTTTTCCTCACCTCCTCGAAAAACCCCCCATCATCTTCTCCACCCCGCGCACACCCTTACCCCCCAACATCACCCGTTTTCAGCCCTATACCCACCACTTCCGACCCCAAAACATAGGCCCCCCGAAACCTCTCAAACCATCCCAATCACCACCAAAACACCATCCTAAATCAGCTCCAAATCAACCACAAAACCACCACCATAGCAGCCCCCAAATGACCCTATTTTCAGCCCCATTTTTGACACCGAACAACCACCAAACGACACTCAAATCAACTCCAAAATCCTCGTGAAAACCCACCAAAAAAACCAACTAAAAACCCCTCTCTCCAGCAGCCCCAAACAGCAACAAAATGACCCCCAAAACCCCACGAAACTTCACCAAAACACAACCCCCAAAATCCCCATTTCAACCACAAGAAACGACCTCGAAGCAGCCCCAAAACAACCCATTTTTCTCACTGAAAAGCAGCCCCCCAAAGCCCCAAAAACCCACCTGAAAATGCAGATAAAATAGCCCAAAAACTTTAAAAATTACTTAATAGACGCTTGAGAACATGCAAAAAAGTTTTTTTTTAAATGAAAGTGTCTCATATGAACACTTTATAATATATTCACATGTTCAATTGTTAAAAGTTATAATTCGAGTGTTTAACTAAAATTTCCTTACAATTTCAAGAGAATATCGATATACTAAGCCAATTTTTTTTAGAAAGTGAGATCTATTGACCACTTACTAATTAAATACTTTGCACCCATTTATAGTTTTTAAAATTATTCAAACTAGTGATACCTGCCAACATATTAGTCTTTATAGTGATGCTTTAAAAAAAAAATAACATAGCAAGATTGCCTAATTTTATGGCATATTCATCCCAATTTACATGATATCATTAAAATTTCAATTACTGAAATGTTTTTGTCTTTTAAATTATATTAATTTTGACGTACTTTTCTAATATATACTTTTTATTTAAGAAAAATTAAAGTTTCTTAAGTCTAAATAGAAGTTAGAATCTCGAATATCTAGCTGTGTCATTAAAATTTACGCTATTTTTTCTTCGTAGTTTTTTTTTTTAAATCAACTATTTTATTGGTAAAAAGAAATTACAACAGAGCCAATAGAATATAGTCAATTCATGTCCAAATTTTTAGCCCGCAATTGAAGAAGTCTTACGTTAATTAACTGCTTAAACGTGGATATCTAATGTTAACTATCCACCTAATTAATTATGGTGTTATGTTTTCAATTACCATTAAGCAAATTAAATAGCTTAAACAAGAATTAAAATTCTGTTTAGTCTTTCTCCTTTCAATTTCACCTTCACCGACATCTTACTCCCGAAACAAGTTTGGTGAAGTAGGTAAAAGGACACTGTTGATGCACACGTGTATTATTAAATTCTTTGTTAAGATTATTATTACTTGTTAATATGGCATGTAAAAATTAAGTAGACATTTGGACATTATCTTGTAATTTACAATTATGAGGTGAAATCAATCTTTGAACATGTAGTTTTATTTTATGATTTCAAATCATTATATGAAATTTCAATTTTTTCAAAAAGTTTGATTTTTGTTAATTTCATATTACAATTTTACATTTTTAAGATATAAAAAGTCGATTTGTAAATCTTTATTTTTTTAAAAATAATTTCACCTTTTTATATCTTTCAATCGTTTATTTTATATGTAAACAAATTTTATAGTTGATATTATTACTCCTACAAACTTTTAAATCATTTATATTATATATAACTATTACTTTTACTATCCAAATTATTATTACTTCAAACCAATGTATACTATGTGGGAGAATTATACCAAAGAGCCATACACTCTTAACTTATGTTCAATTTTATTTTTTTATTTAATCAATCAATATAAATACATTATATTTCTTTAAGTATAACTTTGTGATAATGTATTTTATTTTTATTAGTATATATTTTTGCTTATTTCGTAAGATATTATAAAAACTTGGAACGAATTTGATAGTCTTCACAATCTATGAAACTTTCATTCTTTTGAGCAAAAAATACAACTTAAAAATTTAAATTGTATGTCTCAAAAATTTTTAATTTCATCTCATATAATTTTATATCATAATTTCATATAATGTTTTCATCGACCCTAAAAAATGTCTTTGAATAATTTATACGATTCTAAACTTTTTATTTTATGGATTTCTAGTTTGAGTTTGGTCATCGATTTTAATTATTTTCACCTTATTTGAAATTTATAAAGTTGAAGACGAAGATGGATCGATTATGTTAACTATATTTTTAAAAAAAAAATGAAATAAGGTTCATGCTTGAATGTACTTCAAACAATTTTAAAAGTTAAATGTGAGTTGGAAAATATAGGTTTGATGTTGGAATATAACTTCAAGTGGAATTTAAAACTTTAATAAACACTAATTTTTTAAGAAGAACTTACACACATTGGATCCAATAGAGAAAGTATTTACCCAAATTAGACGCACTACTAATATATCTACTCTTATTGATCCACTTATCTCTTTGATACTATTGGAGTATATTAATGCAAATGTTCTTTTCATAAAGCATTATATGTTATTCCTTGAAGTCATATATATATATATATGCACTATTTCCTTTTTGATACTCAAAGTATATATATATTTTAATGATATCAAGCAGTAATCTAGTGGTGTTTTCACAAGCATACGATACCATCAAACTATATAACAAAACGTGCATTAATAGTTAAAAATAAAAGGATATGAAAATAAATAGATAGACGTCTGTGGATATTTTTTCTTTTTGAGATACAAATATTCTTTTCCCATTTTTTAAAATAAAGTAAGAAGTTATCCCCTCAAATAAAGTAAATAGCAAGTAATTTTTATGATTAAAGGCATTTTAAATTTTCTTATATGAAACATATTATCACCTACTTACTTCACAACAATAAATAGACAACCATGCATTGTGGTACACCAAAAAGTCAATGAAAGAATTAAAGAGACACATTAATTAAGTATTGAGGAGTATACGATAGTATTAGTTTGTTTTCCTTTCTTTTTTCCATTTGGAATTCTCTACCCTTACATTTTTTGAAAAGATATTCTGTCCAGTTCAAGTTATACATTTAATTTAGACCTCATGCAATGATTAAGAGAAGGGTATAATTACCTAATTTTTTTTTTCTTTTATTAGTTGCTTATATCTTTTTCGCATAGTCAACAGGTGTATATGGATCATTGGATTGCTTTTTGTTATATAAAGAAATAAAGTATAAAAGCTACATTAATATTTAATCATAAATTGGGACGCAAGTGAAGTAGGTTAAAACTTAAAGGGATTGTGCCCTTTTTTTGGTTGAATATGTTATAGGGATAGACATATTTAAATTTATTGATAATTATTTTGGTTGGTAAGTTCATGTATTGGACTCGCCCCATTACACTAACGGGTTGTTTGATAGTTAATTAAGAGTGAATTATTTGTGTATTAAAATTAATACAATTAGTACTATGTTTGGTAAAATTTAAGATGTTGTGTATAAATTTTAGCATATTAAATTTGGTATCGATTTATAATCCCGCATAAATTATGAGTTGATTTATGTATCATATTATATTTTTATACATGATAGATGAAAAAATAATTAAAAATAAATAAATTAGAAGTTCCTATATAACTAATCGTCCTTAGCATTATCAATACATGATAATCCTAATCACCCATCGAACAAACCCGGAACTCATTTGGTTATATACTAATTATACACAAAAGCCAATATGTGTGTTAATAAGAAGTGATAATTTTTTATGTATTGATTAATATTGAAAATAATTTGCTAGACATAAGATATTTTAAAAACTCATTTGTTTCTTTAAATTAGTTGAGTTGCTCAACACATTAATACGCATATTTTTATTGTTCGCATTATATTCACATAAAATTATCTATATATACAATGGACCAAATATTGCACTATCGTCTAATGTGGAATTTTACACTAAAGTTTAATCATTGTACCACATAAAATCAACCAGTAATTAAACGAGCCTACGTACACAGAGGAGGAGGGTATATATGTAATTTAACAGCAAAGGAAAATGCAAAAGAACCCAGTGCGCCGGACCCCTGAAGTGCATTAATGATAAAGGCAGACTACGTGAAAGTATTCATATATTGGTTCAGATCATTCACATTTATATATATATATATATATATATATATATATATATTTGCATTCATTCACATATAAAGGCGCCTTTCGCAATATAAGTTACGGTGCAATAGTTCAATTCTTTTTTAATTTTTAGTTAGAGATCTCGAATTAAATTTATAATAATAACATATCCAGTGAAATCTCACAAGTGGAGTCATATGATATACTTTTTTGGTCCTGTATTAGTGTGCACTTTTAATTTTATATGTTTATTAGGAAATTATTAATGCACCAGAAAACTTTACCGTTTTACCTTTTATTTATATCAATGTACATTAAATTAAGTTAGAAAAAATTATTAATATACTAATTAATAATAGAATAAAATAAAAAAATAATTATTTTTATCCTAATTTAGTAAATGTCCATATAATATGGGACGAAGATAGTATGTATTTTAGTTTTAAGATCTAGGTGCAAATATGGGGTCACTAGAAAATTAAAAAACATGACATAGGCGCGTTGGGACAGTGTGTCCATTACTCATTCACCAAATTCAAATGTTGTCGGAAGGTCCATATCGTGGGAATATAATATATCCTCTCACGTTTGAATATATCAAAGTAGTAGCACACTTGGATAGTTTCTCGATTTTTTGGGGAAAGTATTGTGGATATGTTAAGTTTTAATAGTTTATTTGTGGACTTTAGGGTAGATGGTGTGAATTTCATGGGGTATTCTACTTGGACAATCTCATTTGATCTATAATTAAGTTGTAATTTTTGTTAGTGTTTATGATAATATTTTCACACTATTACATTAAAAAAATAGTACAATTTACATAAATTTTATATTTAAGTAAAAAAATTTTAATTTATCCTAATCTTTTTCATATTTACAAAAATTCCATAAAAAGATAATTATGCATTGGCCATTTTTATAGATAAACTGCGTCATACATGATTCATGAGTCATGATTCATTGTAATCAATATCTCATACAGTGAAATATGTTAAGTTATTTTATTGCAATGAATCATATTGTATGATCCATTCTCTCAATGAATCAACCCATTAATATAATTCATTGGTGTATCATCGTTGCATGATGCACCCAATGATTGCAATGAATCATATTATATGATCCATTGTCTCAATGAATCAACCCATTAATATGATTCATTGGTGTATCATCCTTGTATAATGCACCCAATAAATCATCAACCTATAACAACTAGAAAAAGTATCCCAATGAATCACTGTATTCAATCCATACAGTTCTAATGAATCAACAACTTATATGATTAGTTTTATATATAAATGAATCACTATATTTAATAAATCACCATAAAAAGTTATGAACAACTCATAATTTTGAAATGAATCACCATACAAGATACATACTCTCGATTTTATATATAAATGAATCACCATACAAGATACATACTCTCGATTTTATATATAAATGAATCACCATACAAGATACATACTCTCGTGAACAACTCATAGTTTTGAAATGAATCACCATACAAGATACATACTCTCGATTTTATATATAAATGAATCACCATAAAAAGTTGTGAATAACTCATAGTGTTGAAATGAATCACCATACAAGATACATACTACACATATGAATCACTATTTTTCCTATGAAATGAATCACCATACAAGATACATACTCTCGGTCTATCAATTTCTCAACAAAGCAATTAAAATCAACAATGGAGAATCCATTCTACGGAGGTTACTGGTTCCACCCAACTCGTCCTCGCTATTCATCTAACATGAGAGGAATACCAGTGCAATCGATCCACCAGAAACCTGTCGGAATCAAGGCGGCCGGTAAGGTTGTCTAGATTCCGGTCCAATTTGTGAGTTCGGATTGGTCCGCTTCAGCCTTGAAGATTCAGAAGGTCTTCAGAGGGTTTCTGGTAAGAAAAGTTGTGAAGAAAATCATGTCCATACGAAAGGAGGTGGAAGATATTGAGCGGAAGCTTTTGTGCAGCGAAAGAAAAGCTTTTCTACAGCGATGTGAGCGAAAGAAAAAGAATTTTGTGAGAAAGGGGATGAGTATATCAGACATGTGGAGGAAAAAAGTAGCGAAAAACTGATTTTAATAATTTGTAAAAAAAGGTAGGAAATATTTAAAAATAATACAGAATTTTTGTATTTTTTTTCAAAAAATTAGCCCATTTTTGTTTGTTCAATTTCAGTCTGTCTTGCCCGTTTGACAGTTGACACCCCTAGTCTGACTTAAATATGGATCCTAAAATCGATTATTTCTGCACCTGAGCCGGGTTCGAAAGGCTGGTTAGGCCCAATTGTAAATTTCAGAATCAGTGATCCAACAATAAAGTGGGCTTATCAGAAGATGGGCCCTGGACAAGTCAGACAGTCAATTCGATTTTATCCTCTTGTCTCGAAATAAGCCGAATCTGGTGATCTCAAACAATTTATTTTTTTAAAAAAATTTAATGGATTAATTTACTACACTGTTCTAAACACTTCGATAAGAAATCCCCAATCGTCCTTATCTGAAACTTGATCTTCATCGCGAAGAACCTCTAGCAGAATCATATGACGGCTGGCGGTGGAAGCGGCGGCGATAATGGTGCCGGCGGAGCCACGCCCGGCAAAAAACGACAACGTGCTGGTAGCAATAGTCGACTTTCCTCAACAGTCGGAATCATCGACTCTTCTCGCCCGGATAATACCCTAACAGAACGCTCCCAAAAGACGCAAGGTATTCGCCGAACAACTTCTTATAACGTTATTGCACCGTCGTCCTGCGCTGCTGCTAGCGGCGGATTCAACGATTCATCCACGGCTGATGTCGTGCTTCGTCTCTTTGTCGATCAATCACCGTTGTTCGATACCGATGAATCTGAATCATTTTCAGTCGTCGATTCTGATCAATCCGATGTCCAGATCTATCTCCACTCCGATGTTCTCCCCCGTTCTAAGTACTTCGCTGCTCTCTTATCCGACCGCTGGCAAAAGGCATCAAACGACGTTGATTCTGGGAACTCTTCTAGGGTGTTCCGACTCAATCTTGGTGTTGCCGCTACTCCTGGATCAATCGATCATCATTTGACTGTTCTTCAGCTCCTATATTCCAGTGACTTCTCCACAACTATCGACAGTGTTTCGGTAGCGTTGTGTTTACTTCCGGTGGCTTTGGAACTAATATTCGAGGATTGCATTAAGGCTTGTGTTCGGTTCCTTGAGGCCGTTCCATGGACTGAAGATGAAGAAAGAAAAATACTCAGTATAGTTCCGTTGCTAGGCAAGGAGGAATCTCAAGAGCTTCTCGCTAGGGTTTCGATCGACAAAATTGATTCGTCCGAACAAATGCTTCATGGATTGATCTTATCAGCACTTCATAACCATTTTAACATGGCATTCGCCAAGGCATTTGTAGCAATGCTGTTGAGGGACTTTTCGTCCAAAGAGGCGGCGAAGAGAGTGTTGGACCGTGTCTTTCAGAGTAGCTTGAAGACTGTGAAGGAGTCGTTGGAGCAGTACTCAAGTCCTGACTTTAGAGGTGATCACAATGAGATTGAGGCAATTCAGAGGCTGAATTTGCATACTGCAATGACACGTGGGAGGCATTTGCTATGGTTGGTGGAGAGGATGATTGAATTGAGAGTGGCCGATACAGCTGTACAAGAGTGGAGCAATCAGGCTGCATTTACTGCTGATTTGCTGAGGGCTCTCCGTGATGATGCATGGAGGAACATCGTTCCAGGGCTTCCTGCAGTTGTGCTTCGATGCACTAGTAAGCTCGCTAATGCAGTCGCCACGGGGACTATCTTGGTCACTAGACAGGTTCATTTCATTTTCCCAGGTCTACAAATGATTCTTCCTGGAATGTGTGATTGCAAAACATAGTCTAGGAAATACACCTGTTAATCCTCTGGGCTAGGAGAGCTTTAGAAGTTATGCATTTTGAAACCTTCTTGTTTCCTTGTTTCAAATTTATTGACTATTAACAGGCAAAGACACCTTTAGGACTTGGAGCATCTTTCACTTGAACATATTTTTGCTTTAGCAAAGGATACTTCTAGGACTGAATAGCTGTGAGTTTTCGTGCTACTGTTTCACTTATCCTTCTGCTGCTTTCAGCTATTTTAGCTAGTAACTTTTAAATGCAAGTAATAGTGGGACATCAAGTTTTCCTATCTATCTGCAGTATTCAACTTCATGTCTCATGGATCTTTATCCAAATGGTTATTGCCTTTTACATGCTCCGAGTCTTGTGTTAGTTAGCCTTATGGCTGATCTTTGACAGTGCGAGCTACTTCAGTAAGTTTTTAGATCTTCATGGACTTGGTGTGATGCTTTGTCAACGAAACTGCAAGTTATGGTATCCTATAACTGTTATCATGAATGCTCTAATGTTGGCTTAAGTCATACGCAACCCCTTAAAGTTGTCCGCATATTTCACTTAGATACCTCAACTTAGACTAGTATCTATTGAATATCTCTGCCACTTTGAATTTGAACCATTTATACATTTTTTTGACAATCAACTGAAATATAAAATGTGTGTAGTTCATTTGCGATGACGTGGCAAAGTAACAAATTAAATGATGACATTTGTCATATGAATTCAAAAAGAATTAAAAAAACTATGAAAAAGGAAAAGAAAAATAGAAATCTATTTTTAATAATATATATGTCTTTAATAATTTATATATATATATTTTTTTTTATTTTTTTTTAATTTTTTTTAAAGGAAACCATGTCATCCACCCATCCCCCTTAATTCTGATAACCATGGACAACCACAACATTTCGATCTCATTCTCTCCTCAAACATCAATTTAGATTTTTTGTTGTTTTCTTCTTCTTGTGTTGTGGGTTCTTTAGGGTTTGAATTCTTTAACAATTTTAAAAGGAAAAAACTAATTTTTTGCCGAGAAAATGGGAGTATTGCCGTTTTTTTTTTTACCCAATTTAATTTTTATTTTTTATGAAATTCTTTTCTACAACCTTAATGAAAAATTTTGCAGTCAATTCTTTTGATTCTTTCTACTTTTATTAGTCAACAACAACAACAACAACAACATACCCAGTGAAATCCCACAAGGGGTCTGGGGAAGGTAGAATGTACGCAGACCTTACCACTACCTAAGTAGAGAGGCTGTTTCCGGGGAACCCTCATCTCAAAACCCATGCGCAGAACG
>DF357687.1:63549-89698 GCA_000787875.1 Solanum virginianum | reverse complement strand
TTACCAGCAGAGAGGCTGTTCCGATAGCATCGACACTCCTTCTCTGCACATGTCCAAACCATCGCAGTCTCGTTTCTCATCTTCTCAGCCACCCAAGGCGTGTCTCCAGGCCTCCAACTTGTCGTTAACTTTAGTCCGGGTCTCATCAATCAGTACCCTACTTTTATTAGTCATTTTGTTGAATTGGTGCTTTTCCGGTGAATCCCATGATAAGGATGATGACATTAATGGTGGGGGATGGTGGTAGAAAGAAAGAATGAAGAACAAAGCAATGTGGTGGGGGACGGTGCGAAAAGATTTGGCTGGCGAGAAAATCACACAGTATTTGGGTGGCCAGCAAGAAAACCTTGCGGCTGGGAATTGGAGAAGATAAGAGCTGCTACATTGATCTTTTATTTTATGTTTAGATTTTGACTTTTCTATTGTCTCTGTGTCAATTTTTGATTTGTTTTAAATAAGTTTTTTTTTCTTCACGTGCCTAATAGATGTGCATTACACCCATGATGCCATGTAAGCAAAATGTATTTAATAGGTACATGTTTTGAATAATAAAGATGTTCAATAGATACTAGTCTGAGTTAAGGTGTCTAAGTGAAATATGCAGACAACTTTAAGGGGCCGCATATTACTTAAGCCTTTAATGTTTATTCGTCGATTGTACCATGTTTTTTTGGGTAGTGTGCATGGAAGTGGTAGGATAATTGTATAACATTGGCTGCTAAACCATAGCGATTCTGGTTTTTTCCCATTATTTTTATGATAGCTCCCTCTTCCTAATAACCAGTGGCGGAGCCAGGATTTCTATGAAGGGGGTTCGAAGAATAAAAAAGTAACACGTGAAAATTATAAGATGAAAAATGGAGTGCGATGGGAGGGAAATATTAACCATAACCTGCTAGATTTAACTTATCTTTTCCTGTATTGTATTTAGGTTCTTCCTACTTTTATCTTGTTATATCGAGCTTTTTTTAAAAAAAATTGTGCTTTATTTTTTTTATTTTGCAGTGTTCTACTTTATTTTGAATTTTGTTAAAATTTTGAATAGTTTCTATTTAATCATATGTTATTTTGAAAAACATCAAGATTCATTAAAAAGGTGTACTAATAAATGACATCGTCGATTTTTTTGTTCATTTAATTGAATTGACTAGGTTAGTCATTTCTATAAAAAAAGTTAAATGATAAATAAATCAAATAAGTTTAGCTTAGTTTTCATCTCTTTAGAATCGAATTGATGAAAATAAGAAAGAAATACTATGAAATTAAAAAATAACACTCTATTAAATAGATTCTGTTAAAAGATAGATATTCATGCATTTTCAATTTCTTCATTCGATAATTTTAATTTACTTTATTTTGTATAATATTTTTTCTAACTTAATTTCAAATTTAATAATAATTCATCATTTTTAAAAGAGTTTCTTCGTGTTAGTACATGAAAAGAGAGTTATGTAGAAACAAATGAATAATATAAATAAGAAGAACAAAAGACAAATATAAAAAAATGTGGCTAATAAATTAAAACAAAGGAAAATTGAGAAACAAAAATTACAAAAAGAGAAAAATAATAAGCAATAGCTAATAAATTAAAACAAAGACAAATGGAGAAACAAAAATTACATAAAGAGAAAAATAATAGACAATAATAATAATAATAAAGTTTTTCATTGAATCAAAAGGTAATGAGGCCTTTTATTGAGTTGGATTTCTGAGCCCAAAACCTGGGCCTATCTGCCTATTCAAGGTAAAAAAGAATAAAAGGACTAAATGTTGCATGTAAAGGGATTCGAATTGGGACCAACGGTTAAATATGAACACCTTTGCCACAGAGCTACGTCCTTCTTTAGTTATTAAGGGGGTTCATTTTTGTATATATAGTCATGAAATTAGAAATTAACCTTATAAACAACAACAACATACCCAGTGAAATCCCACAAGTGGGGTCATTTTTGTATATATAGTGATGAAATTAGAAATTAACCTTATAAACAACAACAACATACCCAGTGAAATCCCACAAGTGGGGTCTGGGGAGAAATTAACCTTATATATAAGTGTAATTTTTCGACGAACGGGGGGTGAACCTCTCAATTGCACGTAGCTCCGCCCCTGTCAACAACAACAAAAAACCTAATGTAATATCACAAAGTAGGGTTTGGGAAGGATCTTCCTTACCAGCAGAGAGGCTGTTCCGATAGACCCTTAACTATAGAAAAAAATCATCCAAAGAAGTGGAATAGGGAGAAATAACGTAAATGAAGATAGCCATGTCAAAATACTATCGACAACTTCGTAAATCATGCTAAAGAAAAGTCGTAACAGGCTATAACTATAATCAAAGTGTTAAAAAAACCAACAAACAGTAACCACAACAAAAGGATAAAAGAACTACAAGAGTAATACTAATCGTACGACTAATCGTAAAGAGGAATAAGCGAGACAACGCTCAACTATTTATCCTAATATGTGACCTCCATAACATCCTCTAAGATCATCTCTCTCAAATACTTCTTCGGCCTACCTCTAGCTCTCTTGTAACCATCCATAGCCAAGCTCTCGCACCTTTCATTGGGGCATCTGTACATCTCCCCTCTGCACATGCCTGAACCATCTTTGTCTCGATTCCCATATCTTGTCCTCTATCGAGGCCACTCCTACCTTGTCCCCGATATCTTCAGTCCTAATTCTGTCTCTTCTAGTCAGTCATCCATCTTATCCTCATCTCTGCAACTTACTTTCATCTACTGAACCTGGGAGTTCTTGACTGGCCAACAGTCCCTTCTACTCAATTTTGAATATTTATAGGAGTAACTAAGCAATATTCACAAGTCCGTCCTTTACCAGGATTGTTGGTGTGGGAATACGATGGGGCAGGAGAGTTAACAAGCATCATCCAGGTCATCTGATGCAAACTAGAATATTCAATTTGTCCCCTTTTTTGTTTATTAAATGGATGAATTAGATGAGCTTAAATAGAAAATGTTACCCATTTTTCTGTTAAAAGACAAAGTTACCTGCTATTAATCACTAACCCAAGTGCAAAAAACAGGTTAAAAAAATTGATTCATAGTGAAATAAGTGCCCTTCTTAAAGGCATACCTTAAATACCTCACTCAAGTAATGCTCAGCCCTGATTCCTTGTCTACACGTCTTGCCAACCTACTCCTGCTTTCTTTCTTGTATATTGAAGTTGCAGATGTTGGATGCTGTTAAATGCTTGCTGTACTACTTGTGTCAAATCTCGATGCCCATGAATTTTTAATATCGTTACACTCATATAACGACTTAATAGTTTGTTTAGTTTGCTGGTAACATAGTGTCAACAAGGAAGTAGGATAAGCGTTAGCATGTTAAGACCTTGGGAAAATATGGTTTGAATACCCCTTTCTAGCATTTCCACCTAAATTTTCGGTTGCACCATGTCCTAAAGCGCTTTTGACATTCTATCCTACTTCATTTGGTACTTAGATCGTTTGACTAGAGTATTCAATGAGATGCAAACTTGAATCTGGGTCATAGTGTTTTACATGGTTCAGTTTTACTTTTAGACATTTTGTTGTATTTTGTACCATTGCTTACTCCCGCATTATGGAAGCACAAGCACTAGTAATGGAAGTTTAACATGTCACTTAAATCAAATGGGCAGCATAGAACCTTCTGTTCATTTGTGGTTAAAGGTCTTAGTAGATGTAACACATGATTTATGTTTCTTGTGGACATCTAGCTCCCAAAAGAAGTTCAAAGGAAGATAAGAGGAGGAGCTAGCTCCTTTTCCGGAACATTTAAATAGTGTGGATTGTTTCGAAAAAATGCTCTGGATATGGATTGCTTTTGTTTCCTTCTTTTACACCTGGGTTTATTTGACATTGTTGAAATGACTGATCTGTATTAAAAGTAAACTTGAGTTGAAACCAGAAACATGGACATTCTATGATAAGAGCTGCATTTTTATTTTTGCTGTTGTGTCTGTTCTGGTGTTATCACCTGGCAAGTTAACGTTGTCCTTTAATGATAGATCATAAACGGTGATGCATTTTTTCCTCAATGGCTTCTGCTTTACTTCATTTCTCTAATGCCTAAACAGGTTAGAAAGAAGATTGTGAAAGATTGGCTACCGGTGTTGATTTTGTGCAAAGACTATGTAACACCCATGATGCCAAGTCACAAAACAATATATGTGGAGCTGGAAGACACGTTTTTGAGGATCATATCCACACTTCCCTTGTCTGATGCCCAGGAGTTATTGCAACAGTGTCTCAGCTTTTCAACTAGAAACGTTGAAGACTGTCCTCACTTAATCAGCGCATTCACTACCTGGTTCCGCCGAGCAAATAGGTTTCCCCAACCAGATATGTGATGGTTCAATGGATAAGCATGGGACAGTTTGGGTGTCTAATGTCCATACTAGTATCTCCATTCCAAGAGACAATGCTATTTGTACATAAAACGTGTTCTCTCGCCTTAGTACCAGAAGTAAAGTGGATTGCACAACTCTTAGGTTGGTTACTTGGTGTTGCACAGAATCCTTGACTGTAAAAATTGGTTATTAAGAGAATGATCAGCATGTACAGAAGACTTTGAGTCTGCCCTTTATATGTCTTTTAATTGCATTTCTTCTCTTTTTCACTCGGGGAGGTAGAGATTGGCTCCCTCTCATCAGGCTAGTTGGTGATCCCGACTTCGTTGCTTCTATTATCTGTGTTCTAACAAAATTTGGCAAGGCAGCATGGCATTCTATGGCTTGTTACATTGCCAAAGGTGGATGGTTTTCCGAAACTATTCACAGGAAATTTTGTAAAACACAGTGAATAGTAATGTACTGCTGTGTGGATAATATTCTAGGAATTAATTGGAGCTTTTAAAACTAATTCACGCAATTAGGTTGCAGAAATTATGCGGATTTCAGAAGGTTAAATTAGCCGACAGGTTAAACTTTTGTTAAGTTTGAGCAGTTGTTTCACCTTTTTAGCTCGAGTGAAGAAATAAAGTCAATTGAAATGTCGGTACGGAAAATTAGGTTGCAGAACCTTTTAACCTTTGTTGTCCTCTTAGCCAGAGGGGCTTGAATCCACCACTAAAAAGTACCATAAGCCATAATTATTTGCCTATTCAGTTACTACAAAAACTAAAGAGGAAGTATGAAGCCTGGAAAGCAAAAATAAGGTATGCTACTGGAGAAAACCAAAAACACAAAGTTAACTTGCTGCAATCTGTAAACAGTAATCTGTTATTCAATTTGAATGAACATGAACTAGATTAAAACCTTTGAACAGACGTAACGTTCACTAATACATTTAACCATGTTACAATACCAATAGAAGACCTAAGAATTACTGATCAAAAGAGAATGACAGCAGACCTATGAGAAATGTGATTCAGAGGACTGTTCTAAAGAGTGAGTATCATATCGGTAGTTAGCAACAAGGTCTATGCCTATACTGTAGCTCAAGTACACAAGATTAAGGTTTTATTGGTGTTACTGCTGGGAGTTATTTATAAAAGACCAGTTCAAGAAGAAATGGGAAAAGGGCATCAGCATTTCTGCTTACAAGAGAAACCTATCACCTTGCATCATCAGCGCTTAGTTTCAGAGAAAGTTATCAGTCAATCATCAAGTTAGCAGGTATTCATAGTAGACGCCTTCTGAAGTTGGAAGTCCCTTGGTAGGTACGAACAAGTAGCCCGACTCCTATACCAATCCCAACACAAATACTGAGGCCAATTCCCACACCAACTCTTACACCAGAATTGAACCAGGATAGTTCCCCATCTTCACTTTCTATATATTCCATCCTAGAGTAAAGACTATATTCATCATGCTCCTGTTTGTGTCTTTCATGATCTGTAACCTGCAAATGGATAGTTGGGGTACTTTGTGAGAACATATTCAAGCAAAAAACAGATGATGGCGCATAACTAAGTTGTTTGTTGTTTTCTAGACTTTTCCGTAATCACAGAGGCTAACACAAAGCAAGCCTGAGAAGAGTGAAGGCAATAGACAAAGATTTTAAGTGGGAGAAACACCCGAAATGAATTTAACTTCTTTCTTGTGGAATAAACTAACACTCAAACTATTACATATCCAATGTTGCTGATCAGATCAAGAGAAAAATGCTTCCACACCTAAAGAAAGTTCAGTAACTTGTCCAGGCATTGCAAATTCTAACAAGTTCATCTATTACTTCAGTAGGAAGTTCATTAAGATTTGATTCATGAATTATGCCCCCCTCCCTCCCCCTCCCCCCCAAAAAAAAAAAGAAGTGCATTGGTTTCAAGTATATATGCAGAGCTTTTACTCTGTTCTTATCTTGCGCTTACTGCCTTAGTTTCCCCTTCTTCTCTATGTTCAAAAATTGACCTATGATCATCGTCGGAGTCCCCATAACTGAAATTTTTTTAGCTGGTCAGTGCTAGTTCCTGATTACTTGAGACAAATAAGAGATTCAATATCTCAAATACTAACATACAACCCATTCTCCTCAGACCCCACTTGTGCGATCATACTGGGCATGTTGTTTTACGGTTTACTATCTTAAATGCTAGCACACACGAGATAGGAGCGGAATTTTTTTAATTTCTTCCACCCATGTGGTTTCCTGGTAAGATGTGAAGTCAACACACAAAACGAAAAGGTAAGATACATATATGTGTGTGTCTAAGTATGCATGTAGGTACATACGTCTGGTGTATATAAAAAATATAATTCTAGAGCAGATTCTATCCTTTGTTTCCCAAGAGTTCAGGATAAGTTTGCTCATGGTACTCAAGAATTATTGGCTGGTCCTGGGCACTGACATCACAAGATAAGAAAATACAGTTACAGAAAAGCTAAAATCTACTACATTTTAATATGGAAAAGCTGTTCAACCAAAAGACAACAAATATTATTTGGCATGAAGGGTAAAAAATTGCTAATTTACTAATGATTAAACATCGATTGAGTTGTAAATTATCTCAAGAAAAGCTACAACCATTGTAACAATTAGTAGTATACCTGCATTGCATATGAAGAGGATATATTGTACTGGCTTTCCGTTGCTTCATATTCTGGTATAGATTTCAGCATTCCTTGCCTTTGTTGCCTCTTTCGGTGTCCGAGTTCTAGGGCCTTTGTCAGTATAATTGGTTTCCCTGAGACACAACCAGCCACATAAACTTCAATTACAGGTGAAACCAAATCTGTACCGCAGTGTTTGTTTCTTTTGAGAAAGCTAGAGCCAGAGCCAGCAAGCACATCTGTTTCACAATTGATGCTCCAAGATTGACCATGATTTTCAGATTCACGGATAAACCCATTGCTGTCACATAATTCTAATGAGCCATACAACACAACAACATCCCTATCGTAAACCTCAAATTTCACACTTCCTGTCATACCTATACTATCTGTACTAACAAAAGTTACCTCCTCGGATTTCTTGTCGTACCTATCTCTTCTGAGTACAGTGGATACCCCATCAGAATAAATTCCAGTCCGTGTACCATTTACTTCCAAAAGCGTATCGCGATTCAGTGGAACATGGTTCACCGTGAGGTACTCTGCAGTCAAATCATCAAGCTCACATTTGCTAATTCTAACATAAAACACTCTCAAATCTAACCACTGTAAAGATAGCTTAAATTCTGGCTGATAAGGAGAAAGCCTCATGAGGCTGTGGCCATTCTCAGCCACTCCACTCCCATTCTCGAGTGAGTTCTCCTTTCGGCCACACTCCATATCGTCACAAAATCCAAGTCTATTGCTTACCAAAATCCATCAAGATTTAGTTGGCAAGGAATCCCCAAACTAGGACTCATAACAGTGAAGAGAACCTAGAGCAACAAGACAGAATTTGTTACAAGTCCCACACATTTGAAGGAACACTAGGATATAAAAGGAATGAATAAGAAACAAGTACCAACAACTTATTGAATTCCTGACAAATAAATATGGAAGAGATGCATTTCAAATCAAAGAAGCTCCTAAGTATAAGAGAATAGGGAATTACAAGGTGGAGAATCGAACTGTCACTGACTAGCTGAAAGTTCACCTACTCAACTACTGAGATTTTTCTATAAGAGGTTCATAAAAGAATCTAAAGTAGTAAATCTTTCCAATCTGGGCTATTACCCAAGAACAAAAAAAGTTGAATCACATCAAAGAGGAAAAAGCTTTGGAGCATAAAAGTGGGACCTTTATAGAAAAATTATCAGTGGTAAAAAGTTAAAAAAAGCAATGAAACAGTGCAAGAATTAAGAAGCTCCCTAAACCATCTTGATAATAAAGGCTAAATTGGAGAGACAAGAAAGCTAAAACTCCATCACAGAAAGCAGTAATTTCAAATCTTGAATTACTATAACCCCAAGAGCAGAAATGATAATTGTGAATAATCAAAAAGAGAAGAATATAATGCATTACCAGATATCAAGAGAGAGTGAATATGACCCCCTTCAATTCCAAAACCAATTTAATCATTTCAGAGAGAGGGTCGTTTATGAAGAAGAAAACAGCACTCAAAGGCCACCAAATTCCAACAAAAAGGAAGCAGCAGTAGCACTAAAGGACAGAGTCATGAATACGTCACGTATATAAACAAAACAAAATGACATAAAACACAAAACTTGTGTGAAAGACATATAGCATCATTCATCATTTCAGCAACAAAACCAAACAAACAGTATTCCATGCAAAGCATACAACTCACCTCTTTGCCTGTACTGTATCGGACACCAAAAATATCAAATTTAAGACACCCTCGTTAACTTTAATAAACGTTGCAGCGGTAAATGCTACTCTATCCGTATTAAAATATTTTAAAATTAAAATTTAGATATTAATTAAAGTTCAAATCATTTGATTTTCGAATGAAAAGTCATGACACGTATTGTATACATGGTAATAAATTGGAGAAACCTTTCTAACTTCTTCGTCCAAAATTAAATTTGCTACACGAATAACACAAGTCCGTATCGGAAGAGTCCAATTGTTAATAAGAAGGTTCCAAATATCCTTGTCAAAAAATTACATTAGGTATAGAGTATTAAATTTTGTAGGGTTTACATAAATTTCATAGTATAAAGAGTTAATTATTATTTTTTTATTTATTTTTTTAATTTATAAAAATTCCTTACATGACAATTTGGATACATTAATTTAGTAATTTGAATATATTAATTCAGTTATGGATATAAAAATTAGAATTTTAAGTATAACTTAAATCATAATACATTAAATATAGAGATAATTCAAGAATCAGAATTAATATATTGAATTACGGAATTAATATATCCTGATTACTGAATTAATGTATCCAAATGAAATAAAGGAATTTTTGAAAATAAGTGAGAATAATAAAAAAAATGATAAATAAAGGAGTGTAACTAGATAATTATTCCTTAAATTTTTATTTTGTAACAATATAATAAATGTTGAATTTTGCTTATATTGATCCAAAACTCAACTCTATAACAAAGGGTGTTGAGATTCTTGTTTTTTTCCTTTGATCTTTCTTGATTAAAATTTTGTCTCTGACACGGCGAGTGAAGCCAACCAATTTGGTAAATATAAGTAATACTTTTATCATTTGAATTTGTTTCTCTTAATTTTTAATTAAAAAATATTTATTCCCTTTTATTTTTAACTTTTTACTGACATGCTTTTACATTCCAAGATTAATTGAAAGATATTTTAATAGTCTTATGTATCTTTAATTTAAGATCATAAAATTTAAAAATATTTTTATTTTATTAAATTTTATATCAAAATTTAAATTATTAGACAGAAAAAAAATAATAAAATATAATAGGGGAGGAAAGTGGAATTGCATGCATATGCAAAGCAGGGAATGAACGGTTGGAAATAGAATGGAGAATGGAGCCAAATCGTGTCTGTCGTTGCAAAATATCTTATCTCTGCAACAATTTTCTCAACAATCATATTTTAAAAACTCCCACGTCATTTCTCCTACATATAGAATAAATAATTTTATTTTATATTTGTGTAGTTAATATTATCGTATTAATTAAGAAAATTTAAAGATAAACCTCGATGAGATTTGCAATTTTAAAATAAGCTATATTTAATGATATAATACGACTCTCGGTATCTATCATATTTTAGTGGCATGGAATGTGGTAATATTTTGCCGTATTTTTTTATTTTTCAAGTTGATATCCATATTGAAATTCGATTATCTTCAATAGCAAGGTTCATTCTTGAGGCAAAGCTTATAACATATTTTTATTCTAATTCAAAGTTCGAACTTAGATCTTTAATTACTTCAGCTGTTTAAAAAAAGAAAGATTTCTTTTGTTTTAGTCTATTTTAAAAAAGAATGATTCCTTTTATTTTTTTAGCAATATTTTTTATTCAACTTTCTAATTTTCATATGGTATATATAAAACTACAGGATAAAAGAATATTTTAATATATTTAATATAATTTTAATTTAAAATTATAAATTAATTTTTTAAAACTCCGTTGTAAATTAAAAATCATTCTTGCAGTATATTCCATGAACCTGCACTTGGCGTGAATAACTTTTGTTGTTCCTTCTAGTATTAGGCAGGCGCATTATCTGCAATAAAGTAAATCAACGGACGAGAAAGAACGGAATGCCCGAAAATATTGCAACTCTTTATACTCCGATAATATTTGTTTCAAAAAATATCACCTTATGAAATAATTCATTTTTAAATTTTTTTTTTAGTTTTTTTATCCTTAATAAAATAATTTTTAGTCACATAAATATTTAAAAATAATTTTACACCATAAATTTTAAAAGTTTTCTTTTTTATTTAAATACCGTGTCAAATCAAAGAGTGTCATATAAAATGGGACGGAGAAAATAGTAAATAATAAGTGTAATTTGTCAAATCAGCTTTTAAATATAATAAATATAATATTTTATAAAATATAATAATAATTAATGATAAAACTAAATTAGAAATTATAAAATTATTGATTAATTTCATAAAATAGATGAGTACTATTAAATATTTATTTTTAATATAATGAATAAGTAAAAAAGATGAAGGGAGGGAATACATGCAAATGTCTACTAAAACTTTCAAAACATATTAAATTTAAACTTATAAATTAAAAAATATGATAAATTCAATGGTATATTTAAATCTTCAATCCATATTTGACTAAAACACTTTTGACTGGAAAACCTGTAAATATGCAATAAATGAATGTATTCTAGGATGGCGAGGGCTAGAAAGAAAAAGGGCATTTGCCAGGTGCCAAAGATTGGAATTTATTACTCTCTTTATTTTATATTAAGTAAATTATTGGGTCGAAAGTTCATAAAAACTAAAGGAACGTACCAGTAGTTTCATATTACTAATTCACTTTTTTTTAATACAATCCTTAATAAAATACTCTCTTTGTTTATTTATTTATTTATTATGTAATATTTTTTGAGTGTCAATTTAATTAGTTTTTAAAATTAAATTAAATTATATTAATTTAATATTTAAAAATAAAATTTAGATATTCAAAATCTATATAAAAAGGACTATAATTTTTTTTTTCAAAAATAAGATGAAAAATTATACCTTAAGATTTAGGCAAAGTTCACATTATTCATGTTTCTTTTTCTCTTCATTTTTATTTGTTTACTTTGAACTTTGTATATTTTTTTAAAAATAATGATTAGTATATACTACAATGCTCACATTTATTGATATACTCTCTTCGTCCAACAATAATTGTCCTCTATTGATTTTGATAAGAGATTAAAAAAATAATACTACAATAGAGGTAATTTTATCAAATCACTCGTTCAATATAATAAATACAACGTGTTGAATACTATAATAGAAAAATTACTATAATTAATGATAGAGATAAATTAGAAACAAAGTGTAGAATTATCTCTCAATTTTATAAGATAGACCAGTAATATTAAACATCTATTTTTACTATAGTACATAAGTAACAATGAACGGAAAAAATAATTAATAAAATAAACATTTTTTTAATATATTAAAAATAAATAAGAATTTATTTTTAAAATAATTGATAACTAAAAAAATGAAAGAAGGGAGGGATTTAGTAACGCGGACAACAGCACTTCCAACAAACAAATAAAATGATGTAGAGTAAAAGAAACAGTAGAAGGCACAAATATTTAACATCCGGAATGGGGGACGAGTTTTGCTAAAGTATCGGAATGGGCAGTTTGCAGAGCTGAAATATGAAAAATGAATTAATGAAATAGCACGTGAACAACGTCCGACACGTCATCTTCTTCATGCCATAATCACGTGATCCTTTTATCCTTGTGTCCACCAATAGTTGCCAACTATTGACTTGACACATAATGTATATCTTGAAAAAATAATTATAATTAATAACAAGAGTAAATTAGAAATTAAATGTGAAATTATTTCTTGATTTCATAAAATAAGTAAATATTACTGAACATTTAATTTTAGTATAATAAACAAGTAAAAATAAATAAAGAATAAATAAATTTGTGACCAACCATCTGAACATTGTTCAAGATCTGAAAAGGGATTCAGATGATCAGTAAGCTATTCCCAGTGATCATGAACAGGGCATAATTCTATTAATAAATTTTAGAACCCATTTTTGCACCCTGGTGACCATCCATCACCAAAAACAAGTAGCCATAATAAGAGGTGCTGATTTGCAGCAACAATTATCATAATAAATGGCATTTGTTAGGAGAGAGCACTAGAAAATGAACAAAACTTCAAATCTCTTACAAAACTGGAAATGGATCATCCAGATCCAAATTGGATCGTCATAGTATCATGGTTTCATATAATTTTTCCATGAAGACCCCATTGCTAGGAAAGGAGTAATTGCAATGACAGCCACTTGAGTCTATGACCATGGATGTTTAATTTACAGATCAGTCGGTTTGCCATACCAGAAATCCAGTTCAATATCCTGCTTTATTTCATTCACAGATTTGTACGAAAAAGAGCCATTTCAACAATCAAAAAACAAGGGAAAGTACAACGAAGAGCATTCACCAAGTCCCTTTATTTTGTGGATTACTTTATAAAAATTTCTGCTTATATTCGAAAGAAAAAACTTAGCGATAGAGACTCTCAGATCTCAGATTCTCTGCAATCTCAGTTTCCCATCGATCTCCATTCTCAAGAAGCTTCTCCTTGTCGTAAAGGAGTTCCTGATGCATGCAATTTATGTTAGTACAGGCATGTGACAGTAGTTCATTTATTTCATTTTTTTGCTAATATACTCATTATGACAGACCTCATGAGTTTCAGTTGCAAACTCAAAGTTGGGCCCCTCAACAATGGCATCAACAGGGCAGGCTTCTTGGCAGAATCCACAGTAGATGCACTTTGTCATATCAATATCATACCTGTAATTGTTGATATGGATGTGAGCATGGATGTCCAAGAATCTAATGGGACATCAACAAACTGATAAAAGTATACCTAGTTGTTCGACGACTGCCATCTTCTCGCTCTTCGGCCTCAATTGTGATAGCTTGAGCAGGGCAAATCTGTTAAGAAGCCAAATTATTTGTATCAGTGACATAGACAATGATATACTTCCAACATGTAGAATGCTAGCACTACCATCCACACAAGTCTTAAATTGAACATAGCAGTATGTAGTCCTAAGACCCTTTCTTCTTCCTTTTTTTTAAAGAAAAAAATGTGTGTATATATAGTCCTCTCTGAGAAAAGCTTCTTTTTAGATTGAATTGCTTCAGAACAGTGGCAATTGGTCCTGGCACAACAGTGTTATCATTTCAGTTCACTTGATTTTGGTTTTCAATAAACAAACTGACCCCTAGACCAAAATAGAAACTCTTTGATTCAACTTTTCGGTGTTCAATCCGGCTTCTTAGTTTTATAGTTGCGATATTTTTCGTCTATCGAAATCAGCCTCTCTACCCCACAAAAGGTTTGTGTTTACCCCACCCTCCTCAGACTCCCACTTGTGGTATTACAGTGGGTTTGTTGTTGAATTTTTTCATATGAACATATTAGTGGATTTGTTGTTGAGATTTTTCATATGAACTTCATAGTTTTTTATATTTTTTCACCCTACTTATAATTTGTGGGCCTAAATTCTACTTATCAAATTCTTTTTAATATATCAATTGTGCTACACGTATTCAAAATATATTTGATTAATGTAACACTAATTCCACTTCAAATGACCAAATCCATTACAAGAAACGAAATTGGAACTGGTCTTTTCAGCTTACACCATACAATACCAACCCTTAAGTGCCAACTAGGAAGCTTAAATGCTCATTCTTCGTTTCAAGAAAATAGTTATCATTATTATACAAATATTCATTCTTATATTGTTCACTGGTTAACCCAATTTCACACAATGTTCGCATTATAACTTTCTCTTGCACTCCAAATAGCAGCTTCTATAGCTAACGACATAATTTTGATTATATCCTTCACACAGTTCGATATAGTACTAGAGTATGCAGAGTCAAGAGTCCTACTATCTGATACCGCCCCACCTCTCAAGACACACTGCAGAAGAAAATATCGACAAAAGGACAAAAAGTTGACCAATTCTGGACAAACACAACTACTACAGCAGTTGCAACTGCTCCCTTGATTTGCTTCAGCAGTAGGTCTAGCAGATATTATTCCTAGTTTGTAGTTTATGGTGTCAGTATTACCTATTATGTTCTCTATAAATGTATAATTAGGATCAGTTATTTGGGGTATGTAGTTCAAAATTAAAACTACTGTACTGAAGTCATGTCCCTTCCATACGGACAACTTTATTGGTATAATTGTGTTCATAATTCTTGCACAAACTGTTACCAGTAAAATTTATTTGCTTTGTTCTATTTATTTTGGTTCTCTTTTTCTAGTTACTATCGTATCATACTTCATTTTTAGAAGGTCCATATGCTTGACAGGAAAGCAAATTCGCCCCCAATTTGAAGGAACATATTAGAGAGATAATTGAATGCGCGTCATGTCCTTTCTCTAACAGCTTAAAGTTGTTTATGAGACAATTCACACAGTTCAAAACATTATCGTGTTTCCATAAAGAATATGTTGTTATACAGATTTCCCCATTACGCCATATATTGTCAACTTGGGCCTAATCATCATAATACACAAGATCAGGACCCTTGATCTAGAAAAGAGGGAGTTCAGTCTAGCATTTTCTATGATCTTACAACTATTACCAAAAGGAAATATTTCACTAATATTCTTCCTTTGTGAGTTTAGAAGAAGCATTGACTATGTCCATCCATGGAAGGATGGAAGAAGTAGCTACCCCAGAGCGGAAATAGTCACAAACCTCAATGGAACAGTAAAAGACCAATACCGACATCATAATAACCCAAATCTCAAATTTCATGAAGGCAACCAACAGAGAACAATGATGGACAGAGGTCCATATCAGCAATGTGAAATAACAATAGCAATAAAATCATAGTAGGTTAGCACTTACAGCTTCACAAAGTTTACATGCAATGCATCTTTCCTCTCCTGTAGGATAACGTCGGAGGGCGTGTTCTCCACGAAAACGAGGACTTAAAGGCCCCTTCTCAAATGGATAGTTAATCTGCAATATAATGGCTATTTGATTTGCTACTCAAAAAGGTAAACACCTGGCCAATTTGTCAATCAAACAAAGTACTTTTAAAGGTAAAATCTAGTGGAAGCATGAAAGACTTACAGTCACTTTCTTTTCAAAGAAATATTTGAGTGTCAGCATCAGACCTCGAACCATTTCAGTCAAAAAGAGTGTATTGATGCTTCGCTCAAAGACTGCATTTAGTCCAAAGAAAATCAGATACAGCCAATGCCAAAGGCAGAACTAGGGAGGGAATCTAAATGCCGCACAGTCCGAATTCTTTAAAAGAACTTACCTGAATTCCAATCTTTTGATAGCTCCTTTGCTAGCTGCTCTCTTTCTTCATCATCTGAGAAGAAAGAAAAAGCAATGGAGCATGGAAGTAAGTTATACTGAGAAATCCCAAAATAAGCCATGCGCGGATAACAAAGCAATGACTTTGAGTTGAGTAGTACTAACTACTTGAGTAAAGTATTTCTTCAAATCAGTTAGAACCTCCTATTAACATCTAGCGTTTATTGAAAACAAATCTACGTACTCAGGGTGCATTGCGAATTTAGAATGATAATGTGCAATAGAGAAAATGGGCCAATCCCCCATTAAATAGAATCGTCCTATGCACACATGCAACTGCTCAAAGTGCATTCAGTGCTTGAATATTTGGAAAGACAATTTTTTGTTTCATGACTTTCTCCATGAAAGATCAGATTTTTTAGCAACACATCTTTACACATGCAGCAAATGATGTTACCCTCTCCAATATGCATCAGGGTTCCACCACATGTTGGACAAGTATTCTGAAGCATTAGCCTAACCTTCTAAATTCACTTAGGATTGCAAAGATAAGTCAAACCAGCATGCACAAATCTTAACAATTCAACCCTTTGAATTTTCTCTGAATTTCTCAACAGGTGATTAGACAGCATAATAGACAGGTGTTTCTACTTGCAAGACTTTGCATGGTCCCATCCAGAATTATTATGTACCATGTTATGAGCTACTTTGGCTGTCATGTTATCTAAGTCACAATGGAAATTGGATTGCGGACATTAATACCATAGATATGAGCAAAACATTGATATCGTGTCTGAGATTAATATATTCTCTCCATCCCAAAATGAATGACCTACTTTTCTCTCAAAATCTTCCATTGAAAGTAATACTTATTTCAAATATCACAAAAGATTCTAGTGGTCCTATAATATGATTAAATTAAATAAATAAATAAATGATGACCAAGGTCCCCCAACGAATTTTAAACAACTCATATTTGTACTCCTCACTGCTCATCTAAGTGAACAGTCCAGTAGGAAAGGAAGGTACTATATACCATAGTGCATAAGATTTATATCCCCACTAAAGCTCAAAGCTTCATTCCAGTGAGCTACAACCTTCTACAGCCATGTCATTCACATACATGATTCACATGCTAAGAGAGTCACGGTAAGTAGTGGTGAATTTTGGTAGTGGGACCGGAGAGGACAATACAAACCTTTGTCAGTTGAAAACGAATGCTTGGTAGCAAATGATCGAGCACCAAGCAGAGTTCCATTAGGTGTATTAGTCCCTTGCAATGCTTGTCCTGCCAAAACCTACAGTGCCCACAGAAAGAAAAAGGTGTCAAACCATGCTATTATGCCATAAAATATGGAAATGCACAAATACATACATATACATATACAAGTACGTGCATGTAACCATTTACATACAGATGCAAGCAACCATATTGGCCAAGAACCTACAACATAGTAAAGTAACTACGGACTTGCACACCTCCAGATAAAGTATATCAACAGACAGACTGTAGCATCTAAAAGTTTAAAAAGTTAAAAATGTAGGAAATGTTTTTTAAATGATAAACCACCCCAAACCCTCTCCTCCGCCTCCACGAGATATTCCAACAGTGCACCTTTCCCACTTTGTCTTGTAATGTAACTTTGAATCTTCAACCTTATTATAGGAAATGGATGTCCCTATCACCAAGATATCTATCACTTGTCAAAACCAAATACACATAGTATAAGAGAGGAAAAGTACTGGCAGCCATAATACTGACAACGGAAAGTCTGAATGGTAATCCATCACTTAGCATCTTCGTTGCCTCTATAAAGGGTGATTTCTACATATATGTTTTTATTTACCTATTTGTATCTACCCCCTAAAGGGAAATTTCTACATATTTGTTTTTATTTACCTATTTGTATCTACCCCCTTCGGTCCCTAGAAGTATTTAAGCTAACACCGTTCTAGGATTATTCCAAATTTATCCTCTTGCAATTTGAATCCGGCAAGAACAGCACGAGCAGGAGAGTACAGTTGGGGGAGAAATAGACTATATCCTATCTGCCCAATAGAGTAAAGACGCACCCCCACCCCCCATATTCTTATCCAAAATAAGAGAGTTGCCCCCGTCCCATCCCCCACCCCCAAACCCACCACTATTTTGCATCAAACAATCAAAACCATACACTAATTTTTAAACATGAGGTCGTTTCAATAAGACAACCTAAATGTAAACCTGATCCCGAGGAAAGTTGTTACCGATGAAATTGAGTGTCCAAACGGTACAATCGATGTCAGTAAAGTTAGGGTTCATGAGACCATTCTGATGAGAAATTGATTCTGAAATAACTGAAGGTGCAAAAATTAAATGAACCTAGAGAGACTTACAAGCTGGCGAGAACGAAGAGCAGACAGAGATTTGCGAGCTAATAAAGCGGCCATTGGAGAAAAGCAGAAGGCGATTCGCAACAACTGAAATGCTCCGCTTAAAGTTATTATACTCGATCGATTCACCGACTTATCACACCGTCTCAAGATCCTACCACGACCCGGCGGGCATATACTATTTATTTTTTCTGCTAAATTGAATTTTTTTGTTTTTATTTTTTCAAGTTGTTAAAAAGAAAAAATGGAAGTCATCAAACACAACTTCTTCTAAAAAAGAAAAGTAAGAGTAAGAAAAAATAAATTGATTGTGGCCTATTCATGCTCCAAATTCCTTTGGATCAAGACTCAAAGATTTATTAATTTTTTAATATTAATTTTATCCACAATTTTATGTATGGATTATTCATTTATTTATTTTTAAAATATATTTAGTATTTCATCCATCGCATATTAGTTGTTCACTTTTTTTGTGTACATATTAAGAAATTATAAATAAAAGAATAATTTACCAATTCTCCCTTTAAAAGTTTCTTTGAAATTTTACAAATAAGTATGAACACTTTAAAAAAAAAATAATTACAACGATAATATGGGAAAAAATCATTTAGTGCTTTCATAATTTAGTAAGATGATCAACTAATATGAGACAACTATTTTTAATACAGTGATCGACTAATATGAGATAGGGGGAGTAGAAATAATTATTCTATGTGATATTATACTTAATATATGTTATTTCATTCATTCTAATTTATATTGCACTCATAAAATTTCGAGAGTTAATCAATTTTCTATATGTTTTCAAAAATATTTTAAGTTATTGATTATGATTATTTATAATACATTTAATGTAACTTTTAAATATATAATTAAATATTTTAAATTATTCATTATTCAAATTTTTAATGAAATAAAAAACAGGTAACAGAGGGAATATGAAAGGTATGTACGTACATTCTCGCCCAATCTTGTTTGCTTCCACAGTAAAGAAATGTTCCTGATAAGTTGTGTCCTATTTTTAACCAAACAAGAAATCACTAAAAGGATGTGGTGTAGCTGCTACACGGCACGATCCCGAGTTTGAGCCCGAGGAATAAAAAAATCCTTGGTGGGGAGTGTTTCCCCAAATGAGGCCCTACACAGCACGATTCAGATATAGTTGGACTCCAATGTAAGTACCAGACATCGAGTGGAAAACCAAAAAAAATTGACAATATTATATGTCACAATTCTATGTGCATTTATTGGGTTTGTTATGCAGAATTCTGTATATGTGCAGTAGGTAAATCTTTGTAATCAGAACAAAGATCTTTCTTTTCCTCGGTTGTTTGCAAATCAAAAGGCAACTTCTCAATGGAGCTATCAATTTCTGTGTGTGCCTGCGTATCATATATCACTCCAGATTCAAATCTTAAGCGTCTTTCAACGGCAGCCTCAACTCTCTGTTTAAATTCATCATCTGAGCTTGCCAACATATACCGAAGCTTGAAGTTAACACGGTTCTCCACCATAATCTTGTGTCTAGGAATTATTCTGTCGTCAAGTGAATAGCTAAAAAACCTGTAAAAATAGATGCAACTTTCAGTTGAACAGTGGAATACCAATATTGGAAGGGCAGTTTCGTTGAATGCCACATACCTTGGAAATTCAATAAGATCATGCAAGGGGCGAACCATCATCCTTCGCAAATAACGATACTTGGGACGAAGGATATCTATGTTATATGTCAGTAACATTGGAAAATCAGCAACCATTTCACCCAATTGTCTGAGAGTTATGCCCAGGGAAAGAAAATACTTCACATTGTGATCCAATTTATTGGCAATGCTGCATCCCAGAAGCTCTGGTCCTTGAGCTATCACCTTTCCAATGTTCCTCTGGGAGACACCAGCTTTTGTCAATAGGAAAATGACCTATAATAAGATAGCACATATCAGTTTGCTACAACTCTTTAAGTAGCAAGCGATCTAGTAACGGATATAACCAACAACAAAACAGAAACGAGATGAGAGTTGTATAGTTAGTCTGAGTCATAAATCAAGTCGTAGGTTCATGTTAGAGGAATTGCACCATCACCATATACTACTAGAACAGATGAAACCAACAATGTTGAGAATTCAGATGAAACATAACCAGTCACTCAGTCAGGAAAAGGGAAACAAACCGACCACTGGACGTATCTTCTTGTGGAGGCTGAAAGTGAGTAACCTGGGAAACCTGACAAGCACATTGCCAATAGCATCTTGTTGGACACCTATGTCTCGCAAAAATTGAACCTTCAACAATCGAGAAGGCAAGTCATTAGCAGGGAAAATGAAAAAGGGACAGGAGATATTTTAAAATAAACAGAAATTTTAGTAACATTTTTTCTAATTTGAAGGGATAAAATTAACTGCAGAAATTTGAGTTGTTAAAGGAACTTCAAATCAAAGTGAAAAGACTTGAGTTGCCTCATAAATTGAGATTCAAGTACTTGTATTTTCATGCTCCGATACCTAATGTAGCTCCACACGCCAAAACTAATAACATACCTTAGACACAATGGTGGTCTCGAAATCAACACAGAACAACACTGGCCGGGTAACAAGAATTTTTCTCATACCATCTTTTGAAATCCCTAGGTAGTAAAAGTACTTGACAAGAGGCTTGAACTTCTCTTCAATACCACAACCCATCAAATGGGGTTTAAAAGCTAATAATCTTCCAACATCTTCATTGCCGAGGCCAAACTCCTTAAGATATGCAACCTGGGTGAGCAAGAACCAAGTTTCAATAAGAACAAAAGTTGGAATATAGGCATTCATAACAAAAGTTGAAATATAGGCATTCATAACAAAAGTTGAAATATAGGCATTCATTCTGAAGTTCAAATCAATCAAGTGGCATGTCATAACTACTAACAACGTCATTCTTCAATGCTTTTTGTGCCAAGCATGGGAAAGAACAAGATAGCCGATTTATGTAAAGAACAGTAGAAATAGGTTAAATCAAGCACCTTTTGGTTCATCTCCTCCATAGAGAAGTACCCAAGCACCTTAGGATAGTCATACACCATGGTTCCAAAATCTTTCTCATCCATTCCCATATCAAAATAGAAATTTGTACGAGACTCTAGTTCTTCCATGCTGAAGGACAATATTTCAGGACATCGGCCTACAATATACCCTATCCAATCTCTCTTCACACCCTTGTACTCCAAATATCCAACAATTTCGTCCAATTCCTCCAAGCTTCGACCAAATAAATTCCCCTTAGCTCTAATCATTACAAGCCCAATAAATCTTCCCTTCACATGAATTGACTTCAACCACTCAGCCAAACGTCTTATTGATCCAAGATCTCCTCTGGAGTTGCAAATGATGTTTGCAATTTGAGGATATGCCAATTCATTGTGTTTTAACCACCTGCAAGAAACGCAGGGTAGTTTGGTTCCAAACTAGCTATGCAATATTACAACGCATGCAGCGGAGAGCCAGGAATTCATATAACGATTCAAAAATGTCACATCTAAGATATTGATCCATGACATAAAGCAAATTTTACCTCCTTTGCCACTTTACAAGTACTTTCCCTTAAAAAAACTAGTTCTTTCCCATTACGTACAGTTGAAAATTCAATTGAACCTCCTGCCTTCAAGTTGCTAGTCTGTCCCTAAATCCATGAATTGCTATTCGACAATAATAAATGGATTTTCACACATAAGCTGCCAAATTTAGGTCAATAAATTAACTATCTTAATACAACCAATACACAGTATGTAATCTTATTCCATATTCTATCCCAAGGTTCATGCATAAACAAGTACAATTAGTTATAGAGTCTTGTAACTGAAAATGAAAGTTATATTATATAGCAGAAATTCATTCTAGATATCAACATTTGTACTATCAATGCAACTATGTAGTGAGCAAAATGATTCAATGTGCATAGTCCTTTGTACCTCACAATTGGCACGACACCAGAGTCATCTATGAAGGCGCTGGCGCGAACATTGAATGATGAACCCGAGAACTCAGGCATTTGCTTCATTGAAGCAGCTTGAATCATCACATAATCTATAAAAGCAGATAACTGTGAAACCAAATTCGTTGAATAGGTAATACTAAACCTTCCCTTTCTCATTGCTTCTTTAAAAATCTCAACTGTCACTTTCCTCCTTATCTCAAGAGCCTTAATTAGCATCTCATCATCATCAAAGCTACCTTCTTTTTTAGAATCAAACAAAGAGGAAATTGGGGGCAATGAAGTGTTCACATCAGTATCAGTAGGAGATTGAACATATATAGAACCTGGAAATTGAGGGGTTCTTTTCCTTATCAGTGACATTTCTAGAACCTTCTCTTTATCTTCTTCCAGTACAGCAGAGTCTTGCTTTTCCGGTTCAGCTGAACCGGGTAAGGATTCTTGGTATTCTTCCGGTTTGAGGTAACGGAGGATAACAGCGGAAGATTTCGAATTGTGTTTTCGAGTGACACCCTTGTCATCATTCGACGTAGTGGTGGTGTTGGTATCTGTTTCTTGATTGTTAAAGTGGGGTTGATGGTGGGTGGAGAAAACAGGAAAAGAACGACGGCGTTTTGGAGAGAAGTATACAATGGTGGGTAGAGTGGTTTGATTCTGGTTTATGGATTGTGGAGTGAAGGGGAAGTGATGGTGATGAAGCTCGCCGAGCATCTTCAATGGAGGAAACTTGAATTTGGATAAAGCTCTGCAAATATCTCACTATAGTGAAATGACCGAGAAGCTTAAACGAAATTTATACTTAAGCACCAGAAACAAAGATAATTTGCACTTACCTCGCATAGTTTGTGCTGTAAGCAATATGGAGAAGTTAAGTTAGGAATAAAAGTACGTAAATGACAATTTCTTTAGAATTCGGAGAATTCTTATGAATTATTCCTAATAATTTGTACTAAATCCTCTTTTGTCCTAATGGAACACTTTTTATTTAGTATATTTTCAGAAAAATGTCAATGTTATATAGGAAAAATTATACTAATAAGCAGCAGCATCAACAACAATAACAACATATCCAGTGTAATCCCATAAGTAGGATCTGGAGAGGGTAAAATGTACGCAGTTCTTACCATTACCTCATAGAAGTAGAGAGGCTGTTTCCTGGAACGCTCGTCTGAACAACCCATTCTGACAGTTTCATAGATGCAGTACCACGGGCCGTGGGGGCTTTTATAGGTTGTTCCCTCGTCTGAACAAGCCATCAGCAGAATACAATAGATATGACAAAAGCGAAAGAAAGGGAACAACAAATATGAGGCAACTAACACATAAACACAAATAATGACAACACATATATACTAATAAGCAAATATATACTAATTAATTTGAATTAATTATGACTCGCTACAAATATCTAATCGTAATTATAATTTAAGTTTTGTATAATTCTCGCGATTTAGATAAACGTTATGTGTAATTATATAAAAGTTGTACGCTAATTAAATTGTATAGCGAAATATGCAAACATTATAAATTTATAGTGAATTACACAAATGTTGTGCATGAATTATATAGTGAAATTATATAAACATATATAAATATTGCATGAATTATATAAACGTTGTTATAACAATAGTTATGAAATGTTATTACCTAAACTATAACTATGATGCATAATTAAAGTGTTTTTAAGTGACTACATGTGAAAATTTCTCTTTTATATATAGCTCCGAGTCTTTGTTTTAGAGTTTCCACTTCATAAGTTCCTATTATAATACAAAGGTCGAATATAACTCTCTCCTATTCTCCTTGATTTTTTTTAAAAAAAAAAACATGTTTACTCCCTCCTATTCTCCTTAATTTAAAAAAAAAAATATTTTATCTTCACAAGATTATGTATATGCACTAAAATATTTACTAATTATGTTATACTATTTGATTTATTTTTTTTTTGAAATTATGTGTTCAACTAAATTCTACTACATAATTAGGACATAATGAGTGATACTTTTAAGAAATATAAAAAATTCAAAACTGATTTCAAATCATAAAATTTAAATTTTTTCTATCCTTTTCGGACTTTGTGTTCAACTAAATCCTATCATATAAACTGTAGTACAACGATTGTTCCATCCATCTTATTTTAAGTGTCTTAATTTTATGAAATATAAAATTTTAAAAATAATTTTTTTTTAATCTTGTAGAAAATATTGGTGGTCGCATCTGCATTTCAAACATTTGGATGTGTCTAAATGTAATAAACGAAACATAAAAAGAGTACCAAACACGACGCAACGCGCGTTCTTGCATATTGGCCAAGCAGAGAGCACAAGCAATTTGGAATCAAATAATCAATCGAAGATGATAAAGGGAGTGATCTTGATGAACAATAAGGGAAAGCCTCGTCTTGTCAAGTTCTATGATTATCATGTAAGTATTCCTAAACCCTTTACTCTACAAACAAGAACGAAAAGATTAAAAGCTCCGCAATTGTTTTTGTGTTCTTTGTTTTGATTCTTTCTTAAAATCAATTGTTACTTGAAATGTAAGGTTAGCCCGCAGAGAAGCAGCAAGAGTTGATTCGAAGACTATATGGAGGTTGTATTTATGATTTTTCATCTTCCTTTTGTCGAATTCTTTTTGTTTCTTTAATTATAAAGATTGGATCTTGATCCATGTTTGGCTGTCAACTATGGATTATTAGGATAAATCCGAGAAACCCATTTCATTTTTGTTATGATGGGTTCTAAAAAATGTGTTTTTAAACCCCTCCCTTAGGAGCTCCAACCTTTTTGCTCCCGGGGTGAGCCGAGCCCATAACCTTAAGGTTGGAGTTGAAGAGTGCTTACCAGCTGAGTAATCGTATCTTGTGTAAAAAAATGGTTTATTGGCTTTTTGTTCTGTATGGTGATTACATACTGTTGATTGTGGAGTAAGTCATTAGTTGTGACATTTTGAGTTCAAGTGCAGTTTTATCCAGTAGACCAGAGGATGTAAGCAACTTCGTCAAGGTTGACTCCTTCTTTGGACCAGTATGTGATTTTCTCATTTTTCTACTTTTCGTTGTGGTTATCATTCCTCAAAGTACATGTAGAACATAGGAAACGGTTCATCAGTTTTGTCCTTCCTCGTTATTTATGCTAACCATTGCTGTGATTTGGCTTAACCTGAATAGCTAGAGAGATTCACTTTTTGTGCCTCCTTACATACAGGATGCTCGACTTGTGTACAAGACTTATGCCACACTACATATTTTATTCATATTTGACAGCTCAGAGAATGAGCTTGCAATGCTTGATCTCATGCAAGGTATATCTACTCAGGCTCTGAACATGCTGGCTATAACACGTTACAACGACTAACCTTGATTCATTATCAAATGGGTTACGTTGCATATAAGTATATCAAAAAAGTCAAATCTCTCTTCTTTGATAGATTTTTAAAGTAATTTTTGCTTTTCTTCCTTTGTATTGGGAGTTCAGGCACACAACTCTTCCAATGGAACAAACTTGTCTCTGATGCTTCCTAACAATATCTTGCTTTCCGCATTGCTGTATCTGCCTGTTCCAAAATATTAAGATTGAATGGAAAATCCTACTTTTGAAAGTCCTACTTGATAGAATGAAACTTTAGCAAATGAAAGTCCTACTTGATAGAAAGAAACTTTAGCAAATGAAAGTCCTACTTGATAGAAAGAAACTTTAGCAAATGAAAAGTTCTACTTGAGAGAAAGAAACTTTAGCACGTATGTATCTTTTACTAAAATAGTATAAATACAGGATATGAGAGAAATCTGCAAGTTTGTGCATCATTATGTATTATGGTGGTGACCAAGTGAAGTGCATCAAGGATGAGGGGGGTGTGGTGTTGGTGGATGACGCCTCCATTAAGTTAAGGTGGCAAGTGTACTTTCATAAACTCTTAAATGAAAAAGGAGATAGAGATATTGAGCTGGGTAAGTTC
>DF357687.1:25257-51399 GCA_000787875.1 Solanum virginianum | reverse complement strand
TAGAAAGAGTAGCTGCAACTCTTCCAAGATATATTATCAACATGTTTAAATGAAGAGTTGTAATTATGATAGTGAAATATATGTGCACTTGCAAACATGGAAAACTAATAATAAATCACATAAGTCTAGCATTACGATTAAAAATTCTCAGATTAACCATAACAGTGGTGGCACGTGGAAGTAAGATAAATGCAAAATGACAAGTCCTTGATACCTGTGCACTAGAGGCGGATTACATTCATGATGTAGATAAGACAAACCCTCAGCAGCTCCAATAGCAATTTTCAGTCTTGTTATCCAATCCAAAGACTGCAAACTATCATCATCCGAATTATTTTTTCTAAACAAAGAACTGGCGAGATCTCCATTTGGCATATACTTGTAGACCACGAACTTCTCATTCTCATTCTCCAAACAGTGTCCCATAAAAGGTACTAATCTGGAGTGAGAAACCTTGCTGAAGAAGTCCAATTCTGATAAGTATGCTTCGTTCCTTGCAGACTGTACATCGATTCTTTTGACAACTATTAGTGTCCCTCCTTCTAGGGTTCCACGGAAGAGGTCACCTGAATGGCCATGCTTCATAAGATTTGCATCATTGAACTCACCTGTGGCTTGAAGAATCTGCTGGTAGGTAAATGCATCTCCCAAACTCGACAAATTCAATGACACTCCAGGTGCAGGAGGTTGTGGACTTGAACTGGCAGTAGCAGGACCAGGCCCGACCTCAGTGGCTCTTTGATTTGTGGCACCCCGTTTGCGGGTGCAAAAAATCAGCAGAAATATACAGATAAAGACAAGTGCAAGTAATCCAACACCACCCAGAACGGCCGCCAATATGATTATATTTCTGTGACTCTTTTTGTTGGATTTGGGAGCTGGAAGAGGCTCTGTGGCATTTGGCTCTCCAAAATTATCAAACAACAAGCCACGCTCCGTATAAAAAGATGCACATTCACTTCTATTCCTTTGACTTGCCACATTTTGAAGGCAATTGCTATTAATTGACACATTGCGTTGTGCATAATCTGGGAGTTTGCCTTCAAAATAGTTTCCTGATAGATCTAGAAAACTAAAGCTTCTGTTTAAAGACGGCAAATTTCCATAAAAAGTATTGTGAGATAGATTAAACACTGCACTAGTGGCATTGACAATGGCACTAACATTTGGCAGAATACCAGTGAAGTTATTCGAAGAGACATCTAGGAACTGTAACCCAGGCATCGACCACAAAGCATCAGGCAACAATCCAGACAGCCTATTATTCTTAACTGCCATTCTCTGCAAGTTCCGCAATCTTCCTAATCCAGGGACCTCTCCCCTTAGATTATTGGAGCTGAGGTCAAGCTCAACCAGGTTAGAAAGGTTACCGAGTTGGGTTGGTATCGTAGTAGAAAAGCTGTTGTCAGACAGATTCAAGGATTTCAACAGAAGCAAAGTCCCAATATCTTGAGGAATAGGTCCACTGAAGAAATTTGAAGACATATCAAGCAAGGTAAGGTTCTTAAAAGAAAGAAAGGTATCAGGAATTGCCCCAACAAGCTTATTCTGCGAAAGATCAAGAGTGGATAGGCGTGACAATTGACCTAAACTTGGAGGCACTTGTCCAGTAAGAGCATTGTTGGACAAATTAAGAGTAACTAAACTAGTCAAATTGCCAAGGGTTGGAGGAATAGGACCAATGATGGAACATGAACTAAGATCAAGTATCCGAAGAGATGACAACCTAAGACCAAACCATTCAGGAATAGAACCAGGAAGTGCAAAATTGGAAGCATTAAAAGTGTCCAAAAGAGTCAAATTTTGAAGGGCATCAACTGAGAATTGAGGGGTTTGACTCCCAACTCGAGTACGTTTAAAACCAGATATGTTGATCTCAGTAACTTGACCATTCTTACAACGAATCCCTGCCCAGTTTAAACAAGGGTTACCCTTTATAGGCCATTGTTTGGCTCTTAACCCTAAAGAAGATCTCAGTTGAAGCAAAGCAAATTTCTGAGCTAAAGAACTGACCCTTTGCTCAAATGTAGAATCAAACAGCAAGAAAAACACAAAACAAAACAAAACCACTCTGCCTTGTTGGTTCACCATTCTTGCTCAACCTTCATTTAACTTTGAAAATTCTCATCATTTCTCAAATAAATACACATGGGCATCTCTAATTTTTTACAACCCTTCTGTATCAAAGGGATTCTTGAAATAAAAGGGAATATACATTCTGTGTCAGAAAATTAAAGGCCTTACCTTTTGAGTGAATCACACAAGCTTTTTGCTTTGATTCTTTCTTCTTGATAAACAAGAGTGCTAATCCCTACTGTTTCTTTCTGTTTCTTCAGTTTGATGGGTAGGAGAGAAGATTAAAAAATGGTCAAAAAATGTTTTTTTTTTTTTCAGAGAAAGTGGTGTGAATGAATAAAAGAGGAGAAATAGTAGATGTAGAGAGAGAAATAAGTGAGTCAAGGCTATTTCTCTCTCTCTTAATTCTGTGTGATTAATTGGATCATTGCTGTACTGTTCATTACTGTAATCTTGAATATCAACACAATTATGGAAAATTAATTACCCTTTTTGGAAATAATTCTGACAAAAAGTTACCTTTTTTGGCCGCCGGACGGTGGTGGGGATTTAGTTGACCACCGGAAAAGTGACAAAAAACAGCTAAGCTAAAAAAAACTACTTTAATTCTAAATTAGATTAGTAATAATTTAATTACTTAATTTGGGTTTTTTTTTTCTCTCACTAGAATCTGTCTCTCTAATTATTTCTGTAATTATTACTTTTTTTTTGGTAGATGAATAGTGAGAGTATCTGGTAAAGCGTTATTCGGCAACTTTTATGGGATTTCTTTTAATTAATTACTTTTTTTGTTTTATGTTGCAAATTCGATGATATTTAGGTAAATTTTTATTTAAAGTATAGTTACTAGTATTATTTATGGGTTTTTTTAAAAAAAAAAATAGTGCTGACTAAGAGTTGGTTTCTTTTGTGGTGGAAAAAGGGTAGAATGAGACGAAACATGTGTTAGACAGATTTCATAATATATTTTTTTGAATAAACAAATGAAACATCTTTGGACGTGCTTGGGTTTATCTCAAAAAAATACTAAATAACACTGGGATAAAAAAAAAAACTACGGCATGGGTTGCTTTTTTCTGATTTTATCTGAAGCATTTCATTATAATCGATGATTGGATTTAGACATCATTATTATTAAAATTTACGATATTAATTTTAATTATTATGATATAATATTATTTAGGGCAGCATGATAAGACATTGAAAATTTCGATTTAATAATTAGATTTTTGTTTTTAAAAGTGCTACTTTATATTATTATCATATGAAATAAACTAAATAAGATTATTTATCTTAAAATTTGATTTTAGTAGTTTACGAAATAATAAATTAATAATCATAATTTATTTGACTTTGACTTATGTATAATCATATAATAGATAATTATATCTTCGACTTTTTAAAAGATGTCTTAAGTATATACCCATGTAGAAGGATTAAAAAAAAGTAGAAACAATTTTCTTAATTAGTCAACTACTTAAAACTAATTACTTTTATACTATTTTACTATATTTGTTAGTATTATATATGAATTATACATGTTAACCATATACCTCATGACAAAAAATTGTGGCAAAAGTTGCGAATTTGGTACATATATATTTTTTCAATAAGTATCAAGTACCAAAAATATATATATTAAATCAAAATTTTCAATTTCAATATAGTAATAATTTGGTATCTACTGTATCAATGTCTATCCGTAATAATGATATAAACAAAGCATTAAAAGAAACAATTAAAAAGAGGCAAATATAAAGTAATTGTATATATATTTTAAGAATTTGCTAAATATTTATAAATACTTGATTATAAATTCTTCTAAAGTAATTATTGCGGCTAATTAACTTTTTAGATTCTGTCTTTTCTATGTGTATGAGCCGTTAATGGACAATGATAACATGTCTGAAGCCGTTAGTCATGGTTATAATTAATGTGTATCAAAAAACAATCACAAGAATATTTTCCACCATGAAAATATCATATGATCATTATTTCACTAATGAAAATAGTGTTTATTAGTTTAAGCAAAATACTTTCATTTATCCAGATATTCTAACATGTTAATTGCATCATTAATTGTATGCAGATTATCATGGAAGAAGAGATATTTTTCACATAATTAATTATTTAATCGGCCTTGTGGTATTTTTTCAGTCACAACCTCTTAAAATTTATTAATAACATATCAAATGTGATAAGTGAGGTCCAATGATAATAAGGTATATTGTACACGTATATCTCATTCCTATTTTATTGAGGTAGAAAGTTAATTTTGATTTTCTTTTAAAATTCATTATAACATTTAAATTAATTGATTCAAATAAACTAATAAATTGTACTTGCATAACTAATATTTTATTTCAAGAAGAGTAGACTAGAATAATCAAACGTCATAGTGAAGAATTTAATGTTGGTTTCTATTTTAAATTAAATACTTCCTTCGTTCCATTTTAATTGTTATAGTTTCTGTTTTAGAGTCAAATTATATAGACTTTGACTAATATTTTAAGATATATTTTTCATCAGATTAATAAGAAAAATATTGCAATCAAATAATATTTTTTCTTATAGTTTTTGAATATCTAAATTTTTATTTTTAAAATATCAAATTAATTTAATTTAATTTAACTTTAAAAAATAATTAAATTAACTTTCGAAAAACGCAATATGACAACTATAATAGGACGAGATAGTATAAACTAGTAAAAGGAAGCAACTCTACATTGAAAAGAAGGGGAAAAAAAACCTTCTACAACGCACGACTTATCCCAAAGCAACACTTTGTAACCAAAAATAAGGAAAGTCATTAATGTAGTAATTACTCAATTTGAAGTTTAATTCAAATTGAAGCAATATCCTACTTTTTTTTGCCTTTTTGAATGAGAGGACGTGGATACAATTTGCATTTTATGAGTTCAACTCAATCAATATTTGTGACATCAAACTTATAAACATTTAATTTTAAACTCACAATTTAAAATTGCAACTGATTAGTAATAAGAATCTAAATATTATTTTTCTCTTATTCGTTTTTACTTGTCACTATTTCACTTATCGAGGTTAAACTATAAAATTTTGACCAACAATTTAAGATATATTTTTTTATCATATTAATGAGAAGGATTGCAACTTATAGTTTGGCTTCTTTTTTTTTATATAATTTTCAATCATCTAAATTTAGATTTCAATTTAGCTTTGAAACTTAGTCAACTTGATCTCGAAAACCGAGTCAGTGACAAGTGAAAATGAATAGAAGGAGTAACAAATTAAATTTAACTCTTAAATTTATGTAGTCTAACGTATAGGTGAATTATAGTAAGATATTGTAGTAATACTAATAAAATTGTAATGCAAAATATAAAGGAGTCTTGTAAGTCTTTTTTCTTCTCTTACTTTTTTTCTTAGGTAAGATATAAATCTCTTGGAGTATTAATTAGAAAGAGTTTATTTTAATGAATCATTGATTTTTTATTAAGATTGTAAAGAATTGGGGAAAAAGTGATCTAAAACGTATAAAAAGGGTCTTGAAGACAAAATTGATTGATTTGCCTCTTACGTGCATTATATATACTTAGACCTAATCCAAATTTATATATATATTGGTAAGTAAATACCAAATTTATATTTTTTTTACCATACATGATACACTGAAGAACCTCAACACTTATTTATTTATTATTATGTACTCCCTTCGTCCCATTTTATGTGGCACATTTTGACTTGACACAGTGCTTAAGGAAAAAAGTAAGACTTTTGAAACTTGTGGTCTAAAATTATTCTGAAATATTTGTGTGATCGAGAATCATTTCATTAATGGTAAAAGAAAAATTTTAAAGTTAAATTATTTTCAATTATAATAAGATAATATTATTTTTGAAATAAATAAAAAAAAGCCTAAATAAAATGGGTTCCGGAGAGTATAATTTTCACTGAAAATCTTAAAAGGTGTAAGTAGTTGAACATTGATTACAAGTTTGAACGAGATGGTGCAAGTACAATAGTGGAGCTTTTTTAGTAGTGTGCGCAACATTTTATTTTTATATTATGTTGATAATTTTTTATGGGGGGCATGGAGCAAAATTGAAGCAATGATGAAGTCAAACACTAGATGATGGTCAACTACTCTTTTATTCTTTTTAATTTTTTTTTTGTTTTTTCTTTTTAGTTTTGTTTTGGATTTGATTGCAGTATGGTCATCTTTCTTTATCCACCTCAGGTGTCCACAACAACCAGTAAAAGACAGAATATATACCTCCTTAAATTTCATTTTGGTCTTTTCACAAAAAAAGCAAAGTATTTTGTACAAAACTCATATTTTAGGTAAGGTCTTTACTTTTGCCTAGTTCCTCTATTTGAATTAAAAAAAAATTCACTACAAACAATAATATATTCAGTGAAATTTTACAAGTAAAATTTAAAAAAGATAAAGTGCACGCAGACTTTACTACTATCTTATAGAGATAAAAAAAAATATTTCTAAAAGATCTTCAATTCAAATATATCAGCATCAAAAGAAGAGGAATACTAGATATATAATATCGACTAAGATGAAAAGCATGACAATTTTATAAGTAAAATAAAAATAGCAAAATAAATTATGGACGATAATAACACAATATAGACTACTCCTACGAACCTACTACTACATAAAACAAGATACCATCAGTTAGTTGATCCAATTATTATTATATATTAACTTAAAATCATTATAAAAAATCATAAACTTCAAAATTCTAAATCCTATCATATTTTAGACTAATTTATGTCATGTTCCTTTTAGGGTTTAACAAGCAAAACAAAGAAAACAGACAAATATGAGTTTCTTGGTGGACCAAAAAAAAAAAAAAAAAGACAGTGTCCCAAAAAAATGAACATTTTTGTCCAAAACAACCAAACACTTCATCTAAAGAAATTGTCTTCCACCTTTTCTTGTAAACAAAGCCTACTACCAATAAATATTTAAGTGTACACATGATGTTTTTCTGAAGAATAAATCATTTTCTGATAGTAACTGTTACTAGATTCTTTTTTTCAGCAAAAATGGAGAAAAAAAAATGTCTTCATTAGAAAGACTCTATTTTAGATAAAATTATTCTTTCACTATTTTTATTTAAACTATTATTTAATTATATTTATAATATTGACTTTTAAAATATATAGAAAGAAGCGATAAAATAAGGATTAATCGTGGAAATACTGCTAAATCTTTCTTATTTGATTGACTTTTGTTTCTTTCTTATTTGAATTAAGAAAATATCTTACCGTCGCTAAGAAAAATTCTAATTTACCATATGTTCTAATTAGTAATAGAATCTCTATATATAAGACTTTTATAAATTAATAATTATCAAAATACTTTTGTAATGATTTTTTTTTATAAGTTCATAATTAAATTTATTTATTTTTCACTTTTATCACGCACAAAGCGCGCACAGCAAGACCAGTAAATTAAATGACGAACATATTAGTTAAATTTTTGTGGTGAAACTATTTGTTGTTATATCACCAAAAAGACACCTAATTAAGGGCTTAATTTCTTTTGGGATATGGGTAAATAATACAAATAGTCACTCGATTAATTAATTATTGAGAGACGGAACCTAATATATAGTCGTTCTAATCCCTTCCTACCCATAAAGGGTTCATTTATGAAGTTGTAAATTAACAGCAAATTAAATATGGAGTATAGCAATTACTTAGGTGAAAACTTGATAATTATTTGAGGGAGAAGAATAATATTTGTAAGTTAGGCTCCACACGTGGGTACTTAAAAGCATTTAATAAATATACATGTAAATAAGGACAGAGTCAGAATTTTAATTAATTAAGAAGTATAAAAAATTATAATTATGTCACTAAAATTCAACCTTAAAACTTTCTTGCAACACCTTATACAATCGTTGAACTTTTGGCATGTGTCAAGAGATATCAACACTGATATATATATTATATATAACTTTTTAAAAAATTTGACTTATTTCTACAATGTAACTTTTTTGACGAAGGAGTGTGCTTGTCACCTCTTAGGCGAGGATAACAGCTTTGCCCCTACATGAAATTATTAACTTGAGTTGTGATATGATGATTATGATTCATTTGCTTTTAATTATAGATTTCAGATTCAAGCTCATGAAATAGAAAATATCCTGTTGAATACACATCTCACAAAAATGGAAGTTTTCAAATTTAAACTCATAAAATATGAAATATCATGTTGTATATATTGCCCACAAAAATGGGTCGATCTATAATGTGAAAATTCAAATTTAGTCTAAAAAAAAATACTCCTACATACATGTAAATTATACGCCACCAGCCGAATACAGGTTGTAAATTAGGGATATTGTCATGACACCTATTTATGACAATATATATGTGTGTGGTGTTATATTAGTAGTAATTATTTACTTGTAAAAAGGGAGGCAGCAAGTGGTACACCTAATCACTCAAGCTATATAAAGGACTACTTGTTAGAAGCATAGTGGTAGTTGACGCACAAATAATTATTCGTTATAAGAGACTTTGAAGCAAAATTTAAAGGTGGTACGTCACATAAACTTGAGATTATAGAGATAAGGTTTAAATTTTAACAGAAATAAAATATTGAATAAATTTAATTGGATGGAATAAGTGCAAATAAGTTGTTTTGAAATATGTGCCAAATATTCATTGTAATATTTATCTGTTTTTTCCTCGTATTTGGTGTAGTTTTTCTTTTTTGTAATTACCAAATAAGGCCAAATAACGTTGAACGATTATAATAAAATGAGTTGAGAATTATAAAATATATGAATAGACCTAATATTACTATAAATTTTACGCACCAGCCACCATCACAGAAAGTCCAAATGGTGCTTAGTTGTCTCAGGTTTATTTATGTTAAAAATAAGAGTTCAGTATTCACTGGTCATCACCCATTGCCTTGAAATCTTAGCAGTTCTTTAGTGAGGAGGTCTCCACTTTAAATTTTAGCAGAGATAATATTTATATTCGATGACTTTTTTCATTCGTTAATTAAGTTTTGATAGGTAAAAATATATTGTATATGTATTGCTAAAAGATAAGTAATAAATATCACATAATTTTAATCGAGGTACACACAAACAAACTAATTGAATATCATAGTTGTAAGAAAATTAAAAAGGGGATAATTCAACAAATGAACAATGATAGTATGATACTATGGGATCTTTTTTTTTTTTTAACAAATTCTTCAAAATTAATTATTTCAACATAAATTATTTTACCTCATATATGAGATAAATAATTCAAACACTATACTTTTAACCAAACACATGATAAAAGGACTATGCATTTTTATCATGGCATCTGCTTCTCAATCGAATAAAGTCAAAGGAGAATGTAGCCCCAATATTTCAGATATGTGACAGAAAAGATTTGTAGAATATTGTCTTTTAAAAAAGGACACCCTTTAAAATGCAACCCAAAAACATTTACTTCTATGAAAAGAGATGAAACAAATATCAAAGTCTATATATAAGTAGCTGGCAAAAGGAAATCACCAAATTAAAAGTCAGGCTGTCTTTTTCTTGATCAGAGGTCTCGAATTCGAGTTTTGAAAATAAAAAAATTTTAAGTAAGGAGTATTTTCCCCCAAATAAGCTCTACGCGACACGAATCTGAATATAATCGAATTTCAATGTGAATATCGAATACAAAATGAAAAAAAAAACTAGCAAAAGGATCAGGTGGGTGGGGGGTGGGGTGGATAGTAGTTATACTAGTATTAATTAAGTAGTTACTTATAGTTTCTGGTGGTATGGACCACAAAAGTGAGATACGTAATTTAATTAGTGTTTTGTTAATCAAACACGTAAAACCAATAACATGTAACTGCCACTAGCTAATTAGTGATAATTGTAAGTTATCTTTTGCATTATTTAATTAATGATTGGCAAATTATTTGAGTGACTTAATCTATAGCACGTGGCTCATTTGACAGATGTAAACTACTACTAAACTTTATGATTAATGGATTCTTCTTATTCTTCTATGTGTACTTTCTCTAATTATCATGTTCCTTTTGCTTTTTTCCTTTTGTAAGATGCCTAATGGATAAAGTTACGGTCCTAGTTATTTTTTTCAAGATAGATAGTATTTTATTTGCTTTCATTTACGAATATTTACTATGTAATTAAGTGACAGTCATTAGTCTAATAAATGCAAATATTAATAGTAGAACTTTATCAAGTCAGTTGTCATCCCCACGGAACAACCAGGGATTAATTATTTGAGAAAGACAATTAGCTCCGTCGCAGATAAAATAAAATAATTTTTATGATAAAAACCTAGTTCGTAGTAACGAGATGAAAGCATTATTATCAAGTAAACGAAGATTTATTTTGCAATTATGTTTTTTTTTTAAATATATACTTTCTCATAGGATTTTTTTTTTTTGGTTTCCCAAATAATGTTCTAACTCAGACCCCAAAAGCTAGCTCAAGGAAAGGAGGATTGTCCAAGCCTTATAAAGACTCCACCCATTTCATTAACCACCAATGTGGGAATTTTTTTATTCTTCAACACCCCACCTCACGCCCAGTGCTTAGCATCTGGTGCGTGGGCTTATAAGTCTTATAAGGAGTCCAACCATCTCATTAACCACCAATGTGGGACTTTTGTCTTTCTTCAACATGTCCATATTCGAGCCCGACTATATCCGGATTCGTGCTGCCTAGGGCTCCATTTGGGGGTAAGCACTTCCTACCAAGTGATTTTCCCTTTCCATGCCAGGGCTCGAACCCGAGACCTCTGGTTAAGGGAGGAGCAACTCCATCCGCTGCACCACATTCTTTGGTGGTCTTTCTCCTAGGATTTACGTTTCAGTTGTTAACGTGTTGAAACAAAAAAAAAAGATATTTTTTTCGTTTAAAAAAATGATTTACTTTTCTATTGATCTGCTTAGAAAAGAATAATTTTTTTTTGACAAAACTTTAATTTCAACATTCCGCGTGACATATTTCAAGCCACAAGATTATAGGGCATTTTATTATATTTAACATAACTTTAATTTAGAACAACAAAATTGAAAAATATTTTTTATTTTCTTAAACTTTGTACAGAGTCGAAATAGGTAATTCTTTTTGGAAACATAATTTTTAAAAAATCTAAACACATGTAGTTTGTAAATTAGTAGGTAATACTTTAGAGGTGTAATACATATCAAATATACATAGTAATTCCATACTTGAAAAGAACTTAGACACTATTAGAAAATGAAAAATTAACGATGGACAAAATTTTATAGCTAACAACAAAAATTTTAATGTAATTTTATTTAGCTACGAATTATAAGAAAATTCAATTAGCATAAATTTCATTGCCAATTTTCATGTTTTGATGCATTGAGAATCTTTGATAACTTATAAAGCAATATTAACCAAATTAAGAATCTTCAAGATGACTTATAAAACAATATTATACAAATTAAAGTATTTTTGGAGAGAGAGACGAAAATAATAATTAGTTGAAATCTTACTAATAACACGCTTTTAGACGATTGTGGTGCATAATCAAATTCGTTAGATCATAATTAATAAGATGTAACAACTCTTATTAATATAATGATTAGTTATTTCTCTACTAATTTATTTTTTATAAATATATTTTCCAACTATGTTATAGAATATAAAATCTAAGTTATGACATGGTCAGTAGTAAACGAACAACTAAAACATAATGTGCACGGAATCTCCTTTTAATTTGCAATTACCTAATATTTATTACATTTCAACTTTCAAGTTAGCACTCAATCTCTGTTTGTTACATTTCCTTTTTCAATCGACTAATTGATACTCAAAATTTCGTTACCTAACTTTTAGATTCTCACTTAAATATAGCTCATGACGGAGCTAAAATTTCAATCGAATTTATTTTAACTAATTTAGATAGTGTAATTTTTAAAATGATGAAGATGTCCACAACAATTTGCAACACATCTCAACTATCGTACTTGGTATGCTTGCTATGGTATGATATTTAATAGCTTTGATTTAGCCCCGTATATTTATATTAAGAATTAACTCACTTGATATATATATAAAATTTATTCAAAGTTCAATAAGAACGGAAAACTGAGGGGTAGTTGTGGAGAAGGGGGGATGAGGAGTGGACGGGGCATCATTATATTTATGAAACTTATTTTCTCTATTACAATTAAAATACCTATTTTTTGAGAATTTATGCAAAAATATTTAACCAATTAAAAAGAAAAATTTCAAAATATTTTCCTTTCTACCAAAGTGCACTTTCTGGTTTCAGCTAGTGGTTGGACTACATTTGAAATTAATAAATTTCATTCAAACACTTCTCTTCTCGAAATACTTTTAGTTAGTCTTTTTATTTTATATTAAGTCAATTTTTTAGTTTTTTTTTATTGTTCAAAATAATTGAATTGTTCAAATTTTAAGATGGATATTTAAAAAAATTTCATGTTTGTCCTTTTATTTTTTAAAAATTTATATTTTCTAGGATAATTACAACACTTACAACGTTATATTTATGATTTTACAAGGGTAATAGGGTAACAATGTTATATTTATGATTTTACAAGGGTAATAGGGTAAACTATTGTTCAAATAATGTCCTTGAATATTTTTTTAATATGTGTACATTTTCTCACAAATTCAATTGATACGAAATAAAGAAAATGATAGTTATTCTTCCAGACTAAAAATCTCAATCACGAGAGATAACATATAAATAGAGGAAATATGTAATAAAGAAAAATTACATCTCAGTACACAAACAAGTTTAAAATTTAAATATACAGTCACCATGACCTCTCGAAATTAACATATTTTTAATTTAAATAAAAAGTGTGACAAGTATTTTGAAATTGAGAAAGTACATTTTCAAATGTTTGTTTTCCTTCCTCACCAACCAAAGCAAAATTTGTTGACATACTTTTTTCACTTTAAATTAATACTTCATTGTGGAAGATAAACGACTTCAAAATTAAAATGAATATTTGGAAGTAATAAAATATTGTAGTTTTAATTATTTATTTTCAATGGCCTAAGTACTACTGCCAAACTAACAGAATAAAGAGGTAGATAAGTCCTTTTCTAGCCAGAGAGACTTCAATTTATTTTTATAGGACCAAAAATAAAAGGGAAATTTTTGGATATAGTTATTTAAAAATATCTTAATTATATTTCATAATTATTATTTGAGTAATTATATCTTGTAACTATAGTTATAACAGCGTTTGTATAATTTGTGCAACATTTATATATATTTGTATAATTTGTTATATAATTCACAATTTTTGTATAGCATTTATATATGTCACTATACAATTCATGCACAACTATATAATTTGACATAAAATTCACAATCTTTGTATATTTCGTAATACAATTTGCTTCGCGCACAACTTTTGTATAATCACACGAATTTATACAAAACTCAAATAATTTTATTTATTTTCTTTTGTGGGGCAAATGGAAAAAAAAATATTTCAAAGGTCAAATATAGACATGTCACTGTTTCATTTTCAAAATGTCAACTTTTTCTTTGTTAAAATTAATAGTAGTAATCATCCTGGTTTCTTCTTCTTAAATTTTAAAGAATATCTAATGTCTATTTCGTGTAAGCTTTATAATTAGTTAATTAATTAATAAATAAAACGACGTCATAATCAGCAGCTAAATAGGACAAAGAATAAAGAGGATTGAAGATATTTTGAAAGGCAAATTCTTTATGGAGGTCCATCAATATCCACGTCAATATTTCCAAGAGCATACCGACTTATGACTTTTTTTAAAATAAACAAAAAATCTTCTAACTATAAATTTTTCTTGAAAGATTTTAGAATTTAGAAAAATGTAATGAGCTGTTAATCGATAGACAAATCACGGGTCTAATTTTATTCTAGAAATATAAAACAGAGCTTAATTGAGTTGTATACAATACTCCCTCTACACACCCATTTAAAAAAAGCATATAAAATAGAGTGTAATTAAGTTGTATACATACTCCTCCATTTTTCACTTATATTTTATAACCAATGTCATATGTAAAATTGATTATGGATAAGTAAAAATAAGTGAAAGGTTAATACTGTTTTTCCCGCTGGAATCTATGTCCAAGCACAAACTCTTCTTTGTTTTTTTTTTTTTTAATAAGAAGGGAATCGCAGTGACCATTTTTTGGGCGCGCATAGGTAAATCCAATTCCTATGCAATAAATCGCAAATCATATAGGAGAGATAACTTGAACTGGACAAGGCCAGTGTGATAAGCTCAACCCAGAAGGGAAATCTTTTGCTTTCGTTGGCAATGAGTTTCGAACTTCAAGTCCAAACCACTGGACCACCTCGAAGGGGTGTCCAAGCACAAACTTCTAAATATCTTTTTTGAGTTATTTTTTTTTTCAAGTTCAACTAAATATGGTCCAAAATAACGTCTACTTCAGCATATTATAAATTTCAAAACCCTAGCACACCAAACTCCAAGTTTAGTCCAAGTCTACGAGATGGGTTCCTCAATCACAAGTTTGGTAGTTTAGGGAGAAAATGACATGTTTATAGGATAACAAGACTTTGGTTGATTTCATTTATCTTCTCTTCCCTAGTTTTCAAACATAGAGTTAATCATAATTCATATGTCAATATCATTATTATTATTTCAACGTCTATTAAGAGGAAAAAATGTCTTTAGTACAACGAATTTAAGTTTACTATTTATTTATCTCATGGGAAAAATGTCACATGGCTAAAATAACATTTGTAATGAGTGTTTGAGGTATAGTATGTATGCATAAAAATTATGAAGAGTTCCACGTCGGATAAAAAAAAGGGTGGATAGTCTTCTTATATGATTTTTGCAATATTCACTTCATGAGCTGATTTTTAAGCTTGAGCTACGTCCGAGAGTCATTTCATTACACGGTATCAAAATAGAAGAGTCTCACATTAAATGAAAAAGGGACATATAGTCTCCTTATGTGGCCTTGAGTAATCTTCCTAGCTTAGTCCATGCATCGGATGTCCAGTCTTGTATGTGGAGGTAGGGACTGGGGGGTATTGAAGAGTCCATGTCGATTGAAAAAGGGATGGATAATCTCTTTATATGGCTTTGAGCAATCCTCCTAGCTTAGTCCATGCATCAGATGTTCAGTCTTGGACGTGAGGTGGGCTATTGAAGAGTCTCACATCAAATAAAAAAGGGATAGATAGCTCCCTTATGTGGCCCTGAGCAATTCTTCTCTCGTGAGCTAACTTTTGATGTTGAGTTTGATCCAAAATTTATTTTACTCGCTATAATTTTTCGATAAATGATGTTCAACTTATCACCCGTTCACTCTGTATGACCTCTCCTTTGTTGTGTTATCTGCACTCATTTAATAGGATATGTTGTTGGACAACATATTGATATCTTCTCGACAGAATAAAGACAGAGATTAATAAGGTAACCTAATTTTCTGGGAGCATGAAGTTGGTGAGGACATTCACGTACCCATTGGTCCCATACATTTTGGCCCAGAAGGATATTTAGATGAAAGAAACTGAAAGGGACAGCCCAAGCCCACATTTGTTAGGTTATTAGCCCCACTAATAGGTATACTAGTTTAGTATACGTATTTTGCACGTGTGTCCTATATCAATTAATAATATATACACATTTATATATATTTATATCTATATTATATTAAAAGCGTGAAGGCCCTTAGAAGTGTTGTTTGAATTTTTGGTCTTTCATTAAAAGAGTTCTCTTTAGACAAAATCGTTTTTTCACCATCAATGTTATATCATTATATATTAAATACTTATTATAATTTATCCTTAATGGATCCAATCCAAACTAATTTATCCTTTATGGATCCATAACCCAAACTATTTATTTTTTTACCCCACTTTTTCCTTTTTATTTTGCCCATGATGTCATGCTAGCATCAGCACGATGTCAGCATGAATACTATGAAATAATCCTCTATGATACTCTGGAGGTATATATACACCATACCGGTATCATATAGAATAAGCTCAATCTTCTGTGATACTCTGATGGTATATTTGATACCCAATTGGTATCATACGTGATTATATTTTTTTAAGAAAAAATAAAAAAAGTTATTAAACTCTAGATTAGTAGAAAATATATTCGTTGTGATACGTCATCGTTAGTTTTATACATATCGGTATCGTATAGGACTGAAAAATTATTAAACTTACAAATTTATTTATTAAACTCTAAATTAGTAGACATTATATTTTTGTGATACTTTGTCGGTATATTGATACCCTATCAGTATCATTTGATTTTGAGCTTATTTCTTTAATAAATAAAATAATTAAGAGAAAATTATTGAAATTACAAACTTATTTATCAAATTCTAAATTAGTAAAAAATATATCATTTGTGATATTCAATGAAAATTAGTAAACTTAAATTAGAAAAAAAAATATTCTTTTTATACTTCATCGGTATATTGATACCATATCGATATCATATAGGACTGAGCTTAATCCTCTATAATACCCTGTCGATATATGTATACCTAATTGGTATATCATACAAGGTTGGTAACGTCAGTGCGCAGATTTTAATAGTGGGGACATAAAATATAAAGGAATATATGATGTAAATAGTTTACTTCAAAGGAGCATAAGCTTAATTTTCTCATAAAAATTCTAACATACATTCATAGCAAACTTGAGTGGAGGCCCAACTTTTAGTCATTTCAGTTCATTAAATTTATTTATAAATAATTAATTTATATCAAATATAGCTATGCTTCTATTTAAACAAAAAAATAGCCAAAAAGAGGTCATGAGCCCAAATTGGCTCAACTACCGAGTTCAAAATCGACCCAAGGTATTAGCCTCTTTCATTTTCTTCTTTGATTTTTTCTTCTTTTGCAGCGTTGATTTTTCAATATATATATATATATTTCTATGTATTCTTTTTATCAATATTGTGTATATGTTATATAAATGTCTATTAATATTATATAAATAACGTATAAATATGTATATGTGTTGTATAAATAATTATGTAGTGTATATATAATATATTGATATTGTATAAATGTATATAATCATATATCAACATTATACAAATAATTATGTAATATATCAATATTTATTTGACTATCATATATTCTTACCTTGATAAATAAAATAATAAACAAAAAAATAAAAAACATAAATATACATTTTTTCCCACGAAAGAAGTGAAATATATAAAAATAAATAAAAACAACAACAAGCAAAATAATAATAATAATTGAATCAACCATTTCTTTTCTTTAAATAGCACAGCAAGATAATTTTTTTTGAATGAGGAAGCAAATGGCCGAAGAAACATTTGCGGCGACCACTTTGTAATAGCCGGGTGGCCCCATTGGTCTTCTTTTGGAAGTCAAAATGCTATGACTAATTTATTTGTAAATAAAATTGCGAATGACCATCATATATAATTATATTACTTTAATTTTTTAAAATTATCGGTCTTAAATTCATTATAATTAAGTTATTGGTTCATAACTATGTATTGCAATTTTAATAAATTTTATAAGTGAATTTATGCTTTGCGTAAAAGTTATGAATTCAATTAAATCCATAACTATAATGCTACATACGCCTCTAACTGAGGATCTGTTTGGATAAATATATATATATATATATTTATTTATTTTTCAGTTTTCTTGTAAAAAAATCAGAACAACATTTGGTTATACATTTGATTGATTTTTTTATCGAATAAAATTAAAGTTAAAATTTAAATTTAAGAAGGAACTAAGTTTTAAAGTGCTATTTTTTTTCACTCACAAAACTTCTTGGAGTGTCTTTTTAGTTTATAATAATTAATTTTGTAATATCAAATGGATAAAGTCGTAAACTCATTATATGGTCTCTGTAATGTCTTTTTAAAAAAAATTAAATTGTAATTATATTAATTTCTCTTCGTGATTATTGTTTTCTAATTTGACCCGAGTTGCTACGAGCTAACTATGACAACTAAAGCTGACTATGTAAACCATAAAAAATGAATTTTTAGGAAAATATACAATCCTATATAAACTAATATATCTAGCCTATATTTTCATATTACACTAGCACAACCGGTTTTTTTTTTTAACAATAGAGATTATAAACACAGTATACACTATTATACATTTATTGTACACAATACATAAGATTTCTTGTATAAAAATATATAATAGTAATAGTGTATAAGCATAAGCGGTCGATGTATGGTGCATGTTCAACATTTATTATACACTTATGTTACAGTACAAAGTTGAACAAAAATTATGTTGGATTTGTTACAAACTTTAACTAGGAAAATTCATTGGAAATGGATCATATGTGGTCGATATGGTGCAAGTTCATCATTACCAACAAGAAGCCCAACTACAAACTGGACCAGAGTTGCTGTGTGCACATATTTTTATTAATTATAACTAATATCAATTTTTTTTTAAATTATCAAAAATTATTTTTCTTTTATACAGAAAATAAAACCAGTGATACATGTCGAAAAGGTAGATTGATTAAGGGATTTTAACTATGATACATGGAGACGTAGGAATTGTAATTTGTATCAATAAGTATTGCAGTTTCGTATCATTTAAAAGATTTTTGTAATTTAAAAGAGTCGAAATTATATTAAATTATATAAACATAAGTTGTGTATTTTGTAATTTTTCATTTTTTTTTTGGTGGGTTGTTCAGGTGAGTGATGACCCAAGTCCACACTGCATGGATCACTAGGACATTCAGCCCAAAGTGGAATTTGGGCCATTGGGTTCCTTATTGGATATAATGAGTCAAGTGGTCTTTTACATTAGTCCTATATCAAATATAGTGATAAATACTGAGTCAACCTTAGAAGATATTTTGTGTGTCCATGTGAGAAACAACTAACAAAACAATCAATTTTAACCACTATTCTAGTTTATCCGTAGCGTGAAGAAGAGAAAAACAGATACTTAGTAGTGAAGGAGGTTAAAATGTGGTGTAAAAAATGGTTGGTTGTTGTTTGTTGAAATAAAAAAAGGGACACACAATTCCACTTGTCTAATAATTATTGACAATTTTTTATTTATTACTTTCTCCGTCTTACTTTATGTGCCACTTTTTTTTGGTCTGTTTAAAAAAAATGTTATCTTACTTTAATTGGAAATAATTTATCTTTGATGACACTTTTCCCCCTTTAATCATGGTACTAATTTTTTATTTTTCATTTTTTGGTAGAAGTTACTAGGAAATCAATAGTGAAATTTAATAATAAATGTGATAGTCGAAATGAAGTTTTATCAAATTGATTATTAGATCTTAAAAATAAGTATAGATTTGAAGTCAAATGTATTTCTAATGATGTAGAGTAAACAACAAAGCAAATAATAAATTGAATTAAATGAGTTTATTTGCAAATATATATATAAGGAGTTTTAACATGATTTTTTTTAAAAAAAATTTCAATGTTTAACTCCAAAAAAATATGTTTGATTAGAAAATTTTGAAATTCAATTTAAAATAAATTAATAATAAATAAACTGTAAATTTTTTTGAGCATATCTAAGCTTACATTAGCAAAAAAATATATGTATCGACTCTGTGTAATATTAGTACTTTTTTTATACAAGTTTTCATGCAATATCAATTATCTGCTCTATTATGTCCACACAATGCATTACTAATATCATGAATCTTCAGATATAAGTAATGCAAAGGGATTTAATCATACATTAACTTGGTTAAAGATTAAACTACCCTTCAAAACTCCTTTCATATCTTTTCCACCATAATTGTGAAAGATATTTTGTAAATAAGTATATTTATGCAAATCATGTAATTTTTAATACACCAAATTAAATAATGCATAAAAAACAATCTGTGTAAATCAATGCAAGCATAACTAAATACGAGTATTACTAATACATTTTATTTAATATTATTTTTATACACTTGTAGACATCAAAATTTTGTAGGATTCTACAAGATGAGTCCTATTTTAGTCAGAGTTTTTTTCGAGACACACTCAACCCTAAACTCCAATTTATGCCGGGTATTATATTCTCTTAAAAAAGTATCTCAAATATACCATAGAGATCAAAATATATCAAGGGAGTAACAGATTTGTACTCACAATGTTATCAATAAAATTTCTGTTGCTTCAATATTTTATTTGTGATTACAAATTATTTTTCTATCACTTTTAAAATTTATTGCAAACGAACAATTCATAAACCAAATAATGCATAATTTTAACATTAATAATGTAAATATTATTAATCATTTTATTTAACATTGCTCCCATATGCATATCAAACGAGCCTTTAAGATAGCTATGGGTGCATTTATCTAGCACTAGAAGTCACGCTCTTCGCGTGGAATAATGAGGTCATCTTGTCCACATTGTCCCTAGTAATCCATTATACACGCATGAACTAATAAATGTTGCGATTTTTATTTAAATTCTAGATTCATACTCACATTAAAAAAAATAGAACATGATTATCAATGAAAAACAATTCTAAAACCACAAGAATCATCATAATTTAGAAGCAAATTCTACAATTCATTTATTTATCTGATCGAACTTTATCATTTGTATTTATCTAAGGGGGGATTGATTTGAATAGACAAGTTGAAATGCGCTGAGTTAAAAAAATAAATAGAGTGAAGGGCTGCATAAATATTAATTTTTTTAAATTTTAAGTAATGTATTTACTTGAAAAAATATTTTGATCAATCAATAATAATATAGCAAATATAATTTTATGATTTGATTTTGAAGAGAATAGTGCAATCTATCTTACTCTTACAAGTGATAGTTATAGAAATTGTTTATAGTTTCATCAATCGAAGATGAAAAAATTAGATTATTTTCGAAGGGATTAATATCAGGGATGAGAGATAGTAATTGGGCCCTTTTAAAAAGATTTAAGTATTAATCAGCGTACAAATACGTGGGATTAGGTATTTGCCATGTCAGCAAATTTGGGTCATTGGTGGACCCAGCTGTACATGATAAATATCTTCAGATTTGGATTCTGATATTTTTTTACATTGCCGTGCCAGACGGAATTTTTTGAGAAAATATCTAGGACGTTTAACCATAGTTGGTTACCAAAGCTAATCTATTAACGGCGCAAACGGCACTAGTATATCCCCTTATAATATTCCTCCCTTGTCTGAACTATGATTTCCCAACTAGTCCCTTTTCTATTTTTTCTTCTTTTCCTGGTCCCTACTCTTTTTCTAATTTTTTTAAAATTATTTGTAAGAGTGAAATTGTCAGAAATCTTGAAGTTATTTACATGATGTCTCTTTCAATAAACTATAAACTTATGGTAAACTACAGATCATGGTCCAGTAGTACTGATGAAAGTCTTGCAATTCTACTGATGTGAAATATATAAAATTCGATTATTATATTATTAGTATTCACTAGTATATGATAAAGAACCATATTCACTAAATTATATATCATTAAATTTGAAATTTAATACTTGGCTGATTGTAAAATTAACACGATAATAATAATAGCATAAACAGATTTCACAAGTAAAATCAAAGAGGGAGACTATGTGCAAATTGTTTTCAATAAGCTTTCAACTCGAATAAATCATGACAAATATTTTGAAAAAAGAAGATATATATATATATATATATATATATATATATGAGAGTAATTAAAAAAAATGAAAAATACTATACAACAAATATGAGAAAGAACAATAACGACAATGTTCAATCATCGATCAACCTTCTCCTACTTCGTAACTTTTACACTCTCATATCTAAAGTTACATGCTCAATAAAATTTATATGTTACATCATGAGTAAAAAGTAAATTTAAATATAAATGTATTTTAAAATATTAAACTATTAACAAAATACATTTTTACTCAATTTTGAGGACTTTAATTAGTTATTTTAGAGTAATAAGGGGAAATTCAATTTAATAAAAGACATATTTGAATAAAATAGTAAACTATATGATCATATGTGAACTAAATCTTTTTATAAAGGGCATATCTATTTAATTTCAAACACTTGAAGGGCAATAATTGTGTATGGAGCAAATTGAAGAAGGTGACAGTAACCAAACGGACAAAATTTTAACCAGAGGTGTTAACCCGAGTTGCACGAGAGTTAGGAATAGACCGCCGTGCACGATTAGTTTAACCCACCCAGGCTCTTCACCCAGCCTATAAAAAGAAGGCGTATTCTGCTCAATTTCTCCACAGCTCTTCCTTCACTTTTTCTCCTTTAGGGTTTGGTTTCTTTTTCTTAAGAAAAAAAAATGGCGGCAGAGGTTGAATACAGGTGCTTCGTCGGTGGTCTGGCATGGGCCACCACTGACCAAGCACTTTGTGATGCTTTTTCTCAGTTCGGCGAAGTTGTCGACTCCAAGGTCTGTTGCAGAGCAGAGATCGGATCCGAGCCTTTGGCTTCGATGACCCTCTGTTACTGAATTGTCAACTGTTACTCTCTGTTACTACTCTCTGTTTCTGTTACTCTGTTACTGTTACTATTTGTTACACTCCCTGTTTTTCCAATTCCCCGAAACGGTACGTTCCGTCTTCCTCTGTTTGATACAAGAGATGAAGATAGATCGCTTTTATGTTTCTCCCCTCTTGTCTTTTTCCATTTCAGATCTAGTTTGTTTTGGTTGTTGTATTGTAGATCTGTTTGGATCTGATGTAATTGTTATGGTTTTTGAATCTTTCAGATCATTAATGACCGTGAAACCGGTAGATCTAGAGGATTTGGATTTGTGACCTTCAGTAATGAGGATTCCATGAGGGATGCAATTGAAAAGATGAACGGCCAGGAACTTGACGGCCGTAATATCACCGTGAACGAAGCTCAATCCCGCGGAGGCGGTGGAGGTGGAGGTGGAAGAGGCGGTGGCGGCTACGGTGGTGGCCGACGTGAAGGTGGTGGCGGAGGTTACGGTGGTAGCCGCGGATACGGTGGTGGCGGTGGTTATGGTGGAGGCGGTGGCCGTCGTGAAGGTGGTTATGGTGGAGGCGGTGGTTATGGTGGAGGTGACCGTTACAATGACGGTGGATCTCGCTACTCAAGAGGTGGTGGTGGTGGTGCTTCCGATGGAAACTGGAGGAGTTAGATTTGTAGCGGCCTTTTAGATCCGTTTTAGTTTCAATTTATTTATGGTTCCGAAGTTCGATTGAAGTTCCGTTTCTGGTGTACTGTGGTTACTGTTACTGTCCTTTTTTTTGACCGCGATCTGTTACTGTGTTGTTGCCCTGTAGATCTATGTTTACAAGTTCTCTTGAATGAAGTGAATGAAGGTTTACTATTTATAGTCCCCATTTTCAATGGCTTTTGTTGTTAAAATGTTTTCTTGTATGGTTGAACCTTGAATCAGATCTCTCTGTTACCAATTATCTACATGTATGGTGGTTTTGAAGGTCTAAAAATTACTTGAAAGGTCCAACTGTTTTGACAGTGAACAGTCATCTAATTGAAACGAATCACATCAACATCAGATAAAGACTCTTTGCTGAAGAAAAGGTCTGCCTGTCATGAATTGTGTGTCAAATTTAAATAGGGAAATGTTTATTCAAAATACTTTCAGTAGGACGAAACTTCGAGATAATTAATCAGAAAAGGATCGATAGTGGCTTCTTCCAAGTCCTAATAGTCCAGTCATATGGTTACGATTCTACCATAACCTTCCCCTCTTTACCAAACTTCACTCATGACCACAGGAGAATGGAAGGGCTTACTCTCTGTGAGAAAAATGATCATATGATTACGATTTTACCATATACGTCTTTTTCATTCTGTCAAAAATTAATTTTATAATATAAACACTTATAACCTTTCCCTCTTTACCAAACTTCACTTATGACCTACACTGGTTATAAGTGTTTATATTATCCTAACGAGACTTAGAAGTTCGTTCGTAACATCAAATTTCTAAATCTTTTTTCTACTTGTGAGCTGTGTCGTATGTATAAATACACATATAAAGTTCTGAGGTAGGGAATTAATCCTGAAGACTGATCTTGCAACAACTTGATGATGATGATATTTAATTTGTTTACTATACAAGTAGGAAGGGAGCCGTGACATGATTGATAACTGTAATACCTCGCAACTTCGTAAGTTCTTCAAACACCAAGTCAAGTCCAAAGCATTCCAATCAACTTTCTTATCAATTCATGCAAGGGTCAACATGGTCATAACTTTCATCATATAGAATTAGGTAGCCCAACTAAAGGTCTATAAATTTCATTTTCAACGCCACTAATTAAGTTTACATCAATCAAAGTTTGGATAAAAAATTTAGAGTATCTAGACAGATATGATATGATTCTATACTCTGGCAAGATATAGAGCAGTCCTTCCAACATTTGAGATCATAAGTTGGGTATCACAAGCTCACGTGATGTATGTCGATTATAAGAAACTTCTTCATTTTATGCATCTTTTTATAATATGTCTCATGTTATTATGATCTTTTCTAACTATATTATTTTATGAATATGATTAGGCAAGACTACTGATTTTAGCTTTTATATGTAATGTCCAAACATTTTCTCCTAGTTCTTTTTACTATAATTGTGCTTTATTTTTCTTTCTTCACTACTCACTCATATGTAATTTTATCTGAGTATGTTGGTGTTCCTCACATATTTAGTATATTTTATGTACTGATACGTACTTCTCTTTAAGCCACATCTTTTTATAGTATAGATATTAACGCCTATTCTTAGACTCATGTCTAGTAAGGATTGCAGTTTTCTCGTCAGCACTTGATAAGCTGTCTGAGGGCTTTATGGAGTTGTTTAATTAGTACTTTTTGAGTATTGATAGTCAGGGGCCATGTCACGACAAATTTATTCTTTGATTAAGATATTAGAGGCTTATTTTAGATATTAATTTTTTCTTCAGTTTTTATGTATATTTTATATTCTTAATCAAACCTTTGATGGATATGCTTCACCTTCTATTTTAGTTATTCTATGCCATGTTTTGATATGTATGCCAATGATTAGCTTGGGATCTTTCTTGGTCTCATGTTTCATCTAGAATATAGACTCGGATCATGGTAATAAAATTATTATCCAGTAATTAAAAAGTCATGAATTTAAATATCATAAAACTAATATTTTACTGAAATACATAATAAAATACAATATAGATTTATCATCCGATTCTTCTCCAAAGATCATACATATTAATAACTTAGTGCACCAAACTTTTTAAAAAATAAAACTTCACAAGGAAACTTCCACTAAAATTATGGAATGTACAAAAAGTTGTAAGATTGCCTCATGATTGACAAAAGCTCAAAAGGCAAAAACTATCCTTTGAAAAATCACATATTCACACTATATTCCTTTCTATTTTCCAAATCTTACGAAAGCCACATATACATTATCATCAACTATATATAAAGCACACGACCTATATTCGAATTTGTGCAACTTGTGTATGGAACTTTAAGTCATGCATCTTTTTTATTCTCATTAATAAGATAAGCTTTTTAACTGGTCCTCTCATTTACTATAGGAATATTATATATACCGTATGTATAACTAATTATATACTCCTTATTTTTTCCTCGCTGTATATTGTGCAATTTGACAAATTTTTATATTCTCCTTCCAAATTTTACTCTTGATTTTACCACTTTTGCTGAGATACCTTCTTACTAGTTCTGGTGATAATTTTAACAAGTGTATCGTCCAAGACAACGTGTTTCAAAGCAAAAAGTTCAAAAAAGTGACTAGGTCCTAGGAGATGAAAGTGAAGCACACAAATTAGGAAAAATCACTAATATAATTGGAAATGGAGATGAATTTAGTAATTATTTGATGTTTAAAATGTAACTAAAAATATATATCATAATGTTGATATTAATTCAATCTCCTCAAAGTTCAGATTCAAAGAATCGATTACTTCTTCCAAATAATTCAAGGCACTAAACCACAACTTTCGTTTCCATGCACACTTTTCAATCAATTGAGTGTAATTCTTTTTAACTAACTGGAATTAGAAATGATTTTTTACAATTATACCACTTAATTTTTTCAAAATTCATGTCGATC
>DF357687.1:4526-18087 GCA_000787875.1 Solanum virginianum | reverse complement strand
GTTCAGATATGAAACTCACATTCCCAATAATTTAACTTAGGTATGAAACTCAAAAAAATGAGATTGCTGGAATGTGTTTTCAAACTATTAGTAATAGATTAGATATGACTCACGCTACCAATAATTTAATTTAGATATGAAACTCATAAAAATAAAATTGTGTAAATATGTGTGTTTGACACTGATTTCTTTATTTTTAATGTTTTTGGTAAGTTATAAAGGAGGGAAATAGTGATGTGTTCACAATTATAGGTTGAACAAATTTAATTTAAAGTCCAGTAAAAATTATTGCTCAATGTTTACGTATATACAACTATCATAAATGGAGTATAAATATATTTCTTTTAAAGAGTTGTCTTATCCTAACAGAGACTAGAGCAACCGCCCAGCCACTTGTGAGTGAATATTTCATTTACTTGGGTGTTAAAATGTAGAAAACATAGGGTACTATATACTTCCTCTGATGTTTCAACTCATACAAGTTTTTAAATCTTACACATTTCCTATCTTCTTTCATACTTTGTTGCTGAATTCTACTCATATCATTTTTTAACTCTTTTAAGTTTGAGGTATCAAAGGCATTGGATACCTCTGGAATGGGAGATTTCAGCAGGATAATTAGATCAAAGAGTATGCATAGACCAGCTTTAGGTTGAGAACCATGGGTAGTGGATGGTTAGGTGCAATGGATATTGGGAACAGAGGGGCCTTTCTTTTAAAAAAATTTAAATGATACTCCGTCACCAACAAGGCGATAGTTCAGTCTAACCAACCAATTAAGCTATTAAGATTCCTTGTTTTCTGGGTTGGGGTGCTTATTCTAAACATGGCTTCATGTTTAGAATGAGATTCATTGAACACATGAGATTAGTTTAACCACTTCTAGTCATTCTTCCATAGTCCAGATCTCAGAAACAAGTTCATTGGTGCAAAGAGCACAAAACTCCTCTGAATCCATCAACTTCAAGTGCAATAATAAAGTAGACGATAGAAATAAAAAAGTGAATGTACATGTCAAAAACAGCATAGTGAAATAATCATATGTCATTTTTTCCTACCCTTCTAATACTCGTCCGTCATTTCAAAAGGCGCCAAACATCCTACTTGGCCAATGTTGTTTGCAGGGGAAGAGAACTCTCAACCTCTTTCACCTCAGCATTCCTTTCTGCAACAACTTTTGACATGCCAAACATCTGAAATGTGCATTGGAAAAGCTTATCAGCCAGTTAAATTATGCTTTCTAGGGTCGGAACAAACTGCTTATTTGTGGTGAAAGCATAGGCAGTACCTTTTGGATGGTCTTCTTGAAACAGGTTTTGTGTTCATCCATGGAGGCATGAATGAATTCATCCATGTGATCCTTGATATCCTCTAGAAAAGTCGCGTGTTCGCTTTTCTTTTTTCGACACGAAGTCATGGCTGGATTTGGAGTAACAGCGGATGCTGCCTTATCAGTTTGGACATTTTCTGCTGCCATATCCTTGATCCAAAGCTCTTATCTAAGATGAAAGGTTTATCAACATCACAGATAATTATTATATTTCTTCGCATACACCACAAAATACAAATACTCACCAAGAAGAAAAATCAAGTCAATAACAACAATTATGTCTCAATCCCAAAGTAGTTGTGTGTAGGCTATACTAATCTTCATGTACATTTTGCTCCATTTTGTTAACAAAGGATTGTGTTTACGCATTCATAGCAAACTGCCTCAAATGCTTTACTCATTCATGTCTTCTTTATTCCAAAACAGAATTTCATTCTACCCGTAAACTGAAAAGGTATATCACTTAGGCAAGGCTCACACACGAACAAACAACATCATAATCAAGAGGAATAGGTTAGGTAATGATCCATAACAAATTCATCTCTCCTACGTGGTTTGCAAATAGTGCCTGCGGGTTTCCTTGGCAACAACAACAACAACAACAACAACCAAAAAAAAAAAGATGTACCAAAATTTTCAGGAATATATTGTTCAGTCAAAACAGTGGATATATTGTTGTTATAATTGATTGTTCGATCAAAAGCAGGACAGTTATCTATGGAATTTACTTCTAATTGAGACACAATATTTGCGATCTCAGCAATTAGACTATGGCACAAAGCAGAGGAAGTAAGTAGTCTCAATACCAAATTAGTGTAGTAATTAAAATCACAAGTTTTAATACTTGCAATGAGTATAATTAAAGGAAACAAAAACAAATGCCCATAACCTGCTCGATCAAATGCTTCTATGAGAATAAAATAAAATTAACCGCTAGATAAAGGGAAATTAAGTAAACCCAGACGAAGATTGAAATGTATTATTGCTATATGCTGAGATTAATTTGAAGGAATTAGAATTATGAATAAAAAATCAAAAGGAGAATGGGTTTTGTTGCTTACCTTCCGAAATAGAGTTTTCTGATCGCACAGTTTTGAGAATGATGGAGAACCTTCTTCTACAGAAATATATATATGTATGACTTGAGCAATAAGTTTTTATTTCATTTATTGGATCCAAAAGTCGGCGATAACATGGGTCGGGCCAACGGGACCCGACTTTACAATTGCCCAGGGAAATTCTTTAAAAGAGAAATACTAAATAGAATAAACATTAGTTATTATGTATTTATTATAATCTATATATATTCTTAGTAAATCTTCCTTTTCTCTCAAAACTCTCGCTCGCTTCTCTTACTCCCTCGCTCTCTATCTCCAATCATTTTATCTCTCTCGCTTGAACTATTGAAACCAATAAGCAACAAAATAAAGGATGTAGTGATTTAGATGGATATTAATGATACAAATCATGTGAGAGATAGTGGAGATCTTGGAGTCTTTTTAATTTTTTTTTTTTTATATAGATATACTAAATTAAAAAAATATTTATTATTTATAATAATAAAAAATTATTTTTACTAAACAGTTATAATATATTATATTAAATCCATAATACACTTTTAATACAAGTGCAGATTTGTCATAGTATTGTTATATATTGCTATAAATGGTAATAAATAAAAAGTATCACTAAAATTAAAAATATTTTATTAAAACAGATCTACTTAATTATTTTTTCTTTTTTTCTCCTCTTCGATTTTATACTAAGACTCTTAGCTTGTCTGAACAAGGAAGAGATACACTCAAATACAATGATACATAGTAAATATACAAGAAACATATAAACTTGATATATTTACATTAGTTATTACTAATCAAATATATTCGGTGACTATATGACAACGAGTACAACGTGTACTCATCATCTCTCCTTTCTCTCAAATCTCACCTACCTCTCTTTTATTTTTTTGCAATTTCGCTTGTCCCTCTACTTCTTCTAACATATAATTATAAATTATAATCAAATTAATTATAGCTGTAAATCTCTTATTAATTTCAACTATAGTCATTTTTAAAGGAAATTTACACAAAGATAGCTATTTTTTTCTCTTCGACAGTAAAGCTTCACATATTAAAAAATATTAAATCATTCAATCATCAATATATTATGTTAAGTATACATTATTACTTTATGTCTGAAGTAGTATAATTTTATGTATAGCTTAAAAATAAATTATTTTAATTTAAACGTAAGTTTATGTTTTAAATGTTATAAAACTTTATGAGGGTAAAAGTTTTCTGAATATCTTTTCACATATTTTGTGTTGCATTACATTTAAAAAAGTGTATTTTTAGTTTGAAAAAAAATCCTTTTTAATTCAAAGGGACCCACTAATTAGAAAATAAAATAAGTTAGCTGCAACCCCACAAGGTAGAGCCAAATGCCAATTATAAAAACTAATTCAATGGGATCCACTAATTCAATGCCAACTGTTTATTGAGGAGTATTAAATGACATAATTACCCTTATTTTGGATTTTAAATCCATCAACCATATAATTAATAAATACAGTAGAAATACTTGTTACTCGAGTCTGACATATTTTGATGAGTATCTCAAGAGTCTATGAAATTTTTAAGACGTCTCTTTAAAAGAATACAATAGTCTTTATATAAGCATAGTTCTAGAGATTACAATAGAATAGTCTTCAAAAAATTCTAACTGTAATTCAGAATATTTTTAAAGTTATATAAAATTTCAATGTTTACTATCTCAATTTCACTTACCTAAATAAGAGTGTATTTAATGTTTTCTACCTACCACATCAGTGTAGGAAGGTGAAGGCTATTAAAATCAAAAGGTACTGGGGACCAAAACAAGGTATATATTATGCACTTTTAAGTAGACGAGGTGTGGTCCAAAATTAAGGCAAATGAGCCAACTACTTAATTAATGTGATATGAGAGGCAGCTAGCCAGAGAAAATGAGAAAATAAAGAATAGTATACATTTGTGAAAATGAGAAATGTATTTGCAGCTGTATGTCAAAATGGATTTTTTTTTTCAAATGGTCTCTTTAAGAACAACTTTTGCAGATTGTCCCAATGGTCAACGGGTTTTCTCGCACGTTGCTTAGCAAAAGGTATTGATGAAATTACGTTTCATTTAAAAATTTAAATTGTTGTACATATATTATTTTTACTTCATCCCCTTCGATATGTCCATCTACAAGATTGATTTTTGACGAGCTAAACACGTAAAAAAAATTTCTTCTCCTCTTTTTCTAAAAAAAAATTTATTAAAATTAAGTTTGATCTCAGAATCTCTGCTTAGCTACTTTCATTACTAATAAGAAGGAAAAAAGTAATGAATATGGTCTATCCGAAAAAACGAGAGAAAACTGATCATGCTTATCAATTTTATTTATTTATTTTTAATATAAAAAATTATCGGATGTCTGTCGATTTTTTTCACGTAAAAGTTATTTTAAAAAATTGACACAGTCCTTCGATTTCTTTAATTAAATTTTTACAAAAATCAATGGACATGGTCAATTTTGAAGTGCAAAATTACAGTTGAAGATATATTTTGATATCTACTTTGATTCTATAGTTGAAAGTAGTATATTTTTGAATAACTTCTAATACATTACGATTCCTGACTTTTTCATTTTATCAAAAAATCATAAATAATAATATAAATAGACATCAATTTCATATATTACGGGTTGAATAATTAATTCATTTTGATATGTTTGTTAACTTATTGATGCAGAGAATTTACCTTTTATCTGGATATGACGATAAGATCACTAATAAGATAGTTTTGGATACCATGAAATCATAAGTACTCCTTCCCAAAATTTGGAATTGAATGATAAAAAAGTTTCACATACTGATTTATTTTTGTGTACAGTAATGGGTTTAGAAATTTGGAAGAAAATACGATATTCGTATACATAAAAAGAAAAAGACCTCTTGTTCAGTTGGAGCAGCCCTACACATACCATTATTATACGTAAAAATATTTTTCATGTACATTATTACAAAATAAAGCATTTCATGAAATTATAATTTAATTTAACCGATCACAAATTTATATTTATTTTCAAAGCTTTCACTTGATCATGACCGAATTCACTTTAGAAAAACATATCAAGTGGCGAATGAATAAGAAATTTGAAAAGTAAAGAATTAATTATACGCATATTAATAAAATGTTCAACTTTCAAATTAATCTTAATCACAAGTGAGTATATAGACTCGTTGAAACACAATTTTTCATATATTCTCTTTCTTCTATCAATGGTATGCAAATTTCTTGGTTTAATTTCATTTCAAATTGATTTACTTAATTTTTCTTTTGATTTTCACCTTAATATTGTTCTCTTTTATTTGAACCCTTGATTTTTAAAAATATTGCAAAAGTCTATTATATCAAAAATAAATAGAAAGAAAGTTTGATTCTGTTTCTAATTTATGTTTGAAAACATACGATGAATTTACATAATTACGAATGATTTGATAAAATTGGTGAAACTCTTATAAGATGTTTGAATACATACAATAAGTTGCACGTTCAGTTAATACAAATGGGAGTATTTAAGGATGGTTTTTAAACCATCTTGTATCAATCTCTATCATTTATAAGTAATTATGTAACATTTTACAAACTATACAGAGTTAACGTAATATTTTTATTTTTCAAAGTCATGAGAATTTGACATTACACGACAAATTGATATGATAGCCCATACCCACATTATAAGGTTAAAAATTTGTATCTCATAACTGAAAAAGATCTTCCATTTTGATAGCTTAACATCTTAAATTTTTCGCATATATATAACGTCTTCAATATTATTCTATTCAAAATCGTTGTTTGTAATTCTTTTGACGTATGCATTTGTGTTTTGTCTCGACGGGATGATATTATGTTTTATTGAAAATGTTTTAATGGATTTGAATATCATTGAGGTTCATTTGAGCTGAAATAGTTCATATTGAAAATTTGAGTTTATTGTATCCCCAATTATATCTCGTGTATATTTGTGTGTATATTTTTGTATGATATTACATGTATATCTTTTTTATCTCAAGTATATATACATGAAAATATGTGTAGTATGCACAGTAAAGCTGAAATACTTGATATACTAAATGATATACACGTCATAGTAACATCCATGAAAATATGTGTGCTACACTCAAATCACAGAGGCATTTTTAATTAAGTATGATTTTTTTTCTTGAAACAAGTCCTAATCACTTCAATCTTTTCTTAATTTTCGTAGATCGCTTTGTTTAAATATTTACTTCTCCCGTGACTCGAATTCATAATCATAAAATAAAAAATAAAAAATGCTTATCATCCGAGCAACCGTGACTTATTTAATTTAATTTTCTAATAGATTGAATATCAATATTTATTGTTAGCAAAAGTGAAGAGAGAATTAATTGTGAATCATTTGCTTTCTTGGAGCCCTAGCTAGTATGACATCGTTTTCATAATTTACAAATAGGATTGAACTTAATTCTCGTACTAATTTAATAAGTTATTTGGAACTTGAAAGAATGAAACCAGAAAAAATGACTATTGATTTTCATATAATTATTTTATCAATTATATATATATAATTGTTCATGGTCTTGTGTCCATTTGTAATCCTATCTAATTTGGATAATACAGGGATGGTGATGGTATATTTCAAGAGGTATGGAGAAGAGTCGTAATACCAAACAGTCACATCAACACAATCATCCTAGTATCTTTTGCGTATCAATTTTTATGTCCTTTTCCACTTTCCCTTAATTGACTTCCAAAGCAATATTTTTTTCTATTTTAATTTATTTATTCTAAGAAAATGTCTTTTCATTTTCATTTTTTAATTTAAAAAAAGAGTTTAATTGGGAACATATCCAATTAAGAAATAAAGTATATACACCTTTTGAACTAGTAGTGATCTTAGACATTTGTAGTTTCTTCTGTAATGAGTACAAAGCATGTTAAGCAATATTTGTAATAATTTATTTTTAGATAAAAGTATCACATCAGTAAAACACAGAAGAGATGTTGGGTATACACGTAAACAATTTCGTATCTAATAATGACACATTTTAAAGCAGTTTAAGTCTAAAACCAAAGTAAATAATATCGCTAGTGGGCTGGATCGTTACAATATCCAAAACTAATTAACTCAAATTTATGATGACAAAATCACATAACCCCACAGAAAAACACATGCATAATTATTCGACATGTTGCATGTGAGGTAACAAATTAAATTAAATATATGCTCATTTCTTTTATAAATAAATTGAGAGATTGGCATAGCTATCGTACAAGATGGAAAGACATAACAGATTCATATATAGTGGTACTAGTACAATACAATAATAACATGTTGGAAGTAGCAGAAAATTAAACACTATTTTACATAATTAGGACAAGGTACAATGAAATTTTCATAGGCATCTTTTTTTTTTCTTTTGTCATATACTTGACTTGCTAAGTAGTGATATCCAGCTTAGTATCTTCTTGTCAGCATCTTTGCTAATGCATGTTCAAGTACCTCAGAAGCCTACTCAACAATTACAAAAGAAAATGAATTTTAAAAAAGTAGTAGTAATTAGAAGTGTAATGAAAATTTTACATGCAAAGGGCCTTGATCATAAACAACATACAATCTAAGCTAATTTCGATTAGAAGTTTGATATCTTGAGAATATGTTATTCAAATAAATATATTCTAGTAAATCGCATTAGATTAAGAACATAATTAACTATACATACGATCTTACTCTTTCAAATGTATAGTAGCTACTAGCTAGGCTGCACACTTAGAGCTCTTGTATTAACCGTGTATTTAAACAGGATTAATCGTCTAATTAACCATAATCAAGAAAAAAACATTCATATTTTATAAATACATATATATAAAATAAAAAAGGGTTCCTTATTAGAATTGCAGCAATTGTTTTTCTTTTTTTTCAAAAAAATTTGTTAAAGATTGAAGGGCTCTTGATTAGAATAGGGTGAGTAGTTACATGCAGTAAATTTCAAACTTATGGCATCTGTTAATGAAATTTACCATTTCTAAATTTTATTCAACACCGAGTAAAGTAAAATTAAAAATTTGAAGATAAAATACTAACTGAATACTACAAAAAGGCTAGAATATTTCTTAGGTTTTATAAAATAGACAAAAGTTAGGAATATGTAACAGTCTCCTTCAAAAGCATATAGGACTAATAAAGTAGGTAACCGTCTCATTAAACATTTCAAAAATGTTCAAGATCAAAATTTACTCTGCTAATATTTTTTTTCTAAGGAGAAAGATAAAATTTGAACCAAAAAATTCATTTGTAGTTACTAACGTTTTGTTTCAATTTATTTATTTGAGTTTAATTTGACATATATAATTTAAAAAATTTAAAAAAACCTTTGAATCGCATAATTCTAAACGTATCTGTAAAGTTAAAATTAAAAATTTGATAGAGAAACAAAAAAGACATCCTTTTTAAAATGAAAATTAAGGTAAAAGTAAGACAAAAGAACACATGTTACGTATCATTAAGAAGGAGGTCCTCTTCATTTTGTTCAAATTTCTATCTTGATGGTTGAGATATGACATAAGTTAAATTTAATAATTAAAATTAAATTGACTCACGCAATTAAGTAGAGAGAAAAAATAATCAATTAAATTTAACTTATGTCATGTGTCAATTATAACTTGCCGAAAATGGAGAGCAGCGTAATCCCGTTAAAAATACCTTTGTTCTTCCTGAGTGTAGTTAGGAAGAGGGACACGACCCGATTCGATGCGCCTGAGATCCTCAATAAGTATTTCGTAGTGTCTCTTCACTTCATCGGCCGATTTTCCACCTCCGACGGCCCGAGCCACATTCTGCCAGCGGTCAGGTGTGTCCTTATCGAATTGGGCTAGGGCTCTTTCAAACAACTTGTTTTGCTGGGGAGTCCATGAAGAAGATCGAAGTGAACTCGATGCCATATCAATCGATACTCCAACAAAAAAAGTTTTAGAAAACGACAGAGAGTTACGTTACTCCAAAAGGAAGTAAAAGAAAAACTGATATGGGTGATGGAGAAAAGGGTTGGGATTTAAGATGTTTATAAAGAGAAGGAATTGATGAAGCGGCCAGTTGGAGAAGAATCTAAAATTTGGGTGACTCGTTTGCTTTGGAACCACAAAAGCTACTGCCGCGGAATCTCTCTTTAATTTCTCTCTCTTTTATTTTGCGGACTTAAAAGTTAAGTTTTTCAGTCGTAAAATCATTATTTTACTGCCATCAACTCAATATGAATAAATAAATAATCCGAATGAATGAAGCAGCTGGGGATCAATCGTTCTGATTCTCACATGCATCCATATATACACTAATCATACAATTCATCCTGAGATGAGACACACCAGAGATGTCGGTTATAAGTAAATAGGTTTTACTTATTAATAACATGTTTTAAAATCATGAGGGCTTAGGCTTAAAGTGGTCGAACAATATCACTAGCAGGTTGGATCGTTACAGAGGATATCAGATCCACTTATGTGTCAACTTTGTCGATGTGGGTTAAACTTCAACTAAGTTCAAGTGAATCGCGATGAGACGAGGTTGAGTCTAGGCGAATCCCATATGATTGGGCAAACCTTAGCGAGGGCATTGAGTCCATAGAAAGGGTGTACGTAACAAACCATCTTGAGCTGAGAAGTCCCACATCGACAAAAAACAGGAGACATGCTGGGTATATAAATAAACAAGTCTTACTTATTTCTTGAAATCTTAATTGTATAGTATCAATTTCCTCCAATTTTATAACAGATAAATTTTATCTAAATATTCAAATTACAAATCGTATTAACTCTTATTAGATACTTTTAATTCAAAATTTTGCAAAAGACGTACATGAACCATCGATATAAGATGGACAATAAAGAGTAAAAGACAAGGGATTGCATGCCTTTGGTTGATTTTGAGGCGATATTGTTAGGTGTCAGACATAAGGCATTAATCTTGTGCAGTGTTTTGATAATGGGTTGGTGAGAAAACTTAAATTTTACCACGAATTAAATGATGAGTTTTGGAGGTACATGTGAGGTTGAACAAAAAGACAAGAAATAAAAGGATCCAATATTGTGTACTGGCAGTGTTTTATTCATTAGTTTCACTGATATCATTGGAATTGTTGTTTGGGGGTCCTTTGTGTGCCTCTGGAGAAACGTTCCAAAAAATGGCCACCTGAATTAATGCATGCATCTTTTATTTTATTTTATTTTATTTTGATTTATGTCACCACTTGCTACATACTTGAATCTGGTGGCTAACAATAGCAGAATCTGGGGGTAAAGGGGAAGGCAACTATGAGATAAGGAATGAAATTCTTATCGATATATATAAGATGAAAGTTTAGATAATTAATATATATAACCCTTCAATTTCAAAGTGATGTTGTTAAGTACAAGCAATTCACCCCTAGTTAGTGGGAGGATCTCTCATGACCATTTATACATAGAAAATAAAATAAGAGAATTTTTCAAAAAGAGTAAATACTTGAAATATAATAAGGCAAAAATAACTATAGTTTGCTAAAGTTACGATTTATAGCTACATATTATAGGAGAGAGGCAAGCGAGATAGAGAGAGAGGAGAGAGGCAAGCGGGAGAGGGGCAGAGAGTGGAGAGAGGTGAATTGTACATGTATTTTTGTCAAATTGTATATGTAGATCTGTCAAATAATTTTGTTTCTGTAACTAAAATAGATATGTATTTGTATATATGACAAGCGAGAGCGGGAGAGAGATGAGCGAGATCGAGAGAGGTGAGCGAGAAAGGGCAGAAAGGGGAGAGAAATGAATTGTATATGTATATCTATCGAATTGAATATGTATATCTGTCAAATAATTATATATATGCAGCTGGTATACATATGTATTTGTATATCTGGTAAGAGATTGCAAAGAGAGAGAGAGAGGAGAAAGGAGGCCGAGATGAAGAGACAAGAGAAAAAATAGTAACAAAACCCTAACTATAGCTATAAATTGTAATTTTTTCAAAATATAGTAGTGTGATGGAAATATATACCATATTATATTTTTATTACGTCCCAAAGGCTGATCAATGTCCTATAGTGGTTTCTTTTAGGGGTGCCATAAGGAGCAGGGCAGTCTTTCAAATTTAAAAAGGCTTATCATCCTCAATGGGTTTTAGGACAATGATTTTGTGATATAACATTTATCAAAATAATGACAGCTTTAAATTTTTTTCACAGAGACTAAAATTCCTCTTTTTCAATCAAAGAGTCCTATATGTGAATATGTATAAAGGTTTAAAATGTATAATTGAAAAGTCATAGTCCATTTCAAGATGTTGCATTCTCATTAGGTATTCCATTTTTATCTTGATTTTTACTGACAATTACTCTAGTACTTCTGTACGATCGATGAAGTGGTCCTTCTATGTTTGTGTATTATATTAATACAAACTTTTATTTAATTTAGTCACATTTTCCCTTGGGAGACATCATCCTATAAAATCGAAAACAAAACGACATAGAAAAGATTAAGATGGAGTCTCGATAAGATTGATATGTACAAATAAAAAAATGGACTAAATTCTAAAGCAACAAATTGAGCATCTTTTTTTTTTGAATTTCAAGTTCGTTGATCTATGTTCAAAAATGAAGAAAGTGACTTTACGATTTCATATGTAAAATTGGTCTAAGCAAAATATCTTAAATATGATGTAAATATTTACTATATTATTCCTGGAAAAAACTAAAACAAATTACCACTCTGATTTTTTTCTTGAATTAACCTTTTTTTATTTCTTTTTTCAAGAATGTGATTTCTCCGCCCCTAAAGGTTGGACATAATTGGCATGGTCCCTTTGGTGTCAATTGGAAACTCCTTTTCCATAAAGTAAAATTTTGGAACAATTCCAAGATTTTATGCCTTATACCTTTTGCTATGGCAATAAATGTATATCAGCTGACTCTTTGAGAATTTTTTCGTAAAAATTATCGAGAAAATTAACGATAAATTTCATCTATAATCATTCCACTTGAATTTAACATAATATATATATATATATATATATATATATATATATATATATATATATTCGCATGAACACCATCAAAAATCTCATTTTCTCATAGCTAAATGTGACTTTTTTGGTAAGAAAAGTAACAAATTTACCTCATAAATGCAAAACTAAATGACCACTGGTACTAAAATTTATAGGAAAAATTAATTATTTGATCTTTTATCCTATGTTTCTTCTGACTTTTTAAGAGATTAAAAGGTCCACTAGCTAAAAATGAACCACCATGGTCCATGCCATTTGCAGTAAAAGTCATAGAAAGAATCTCTTTATAAATTTAGAATTTTAAGCCATTAGAATATATATCATTGTATTGACTATTCTTTCGTGACAATAACTAGTACATAAATAAGTGTGTTTGGTATGAATGAAACTGCTTTCCCAGAAAAATATTTTCATGAAAAATAAGAGTAGGTTTTCTTTGCTTATTTTTTTATATTTTATAAATAAGCAAAAAATATTACTCAATAATATTTATACATAATAGAAAATAATACGCTATAAAGATATGAAAGGGTGGGGAAGGGAGTGTGATGAGTGAGTAGGTGGAGAAGAAATCACAAACGAGCCTAGAATGCTATTTATGCAATAAAAAATCTGTTTGGGAAATCATTTTTCTGATATTTAAAGAATTTTTTGTAAGGGAAAAAAATATTTTTTTAAAATATTTTGACCACAATCACACATTACAAAAGTTGAAAAAAAATTTCTTTACACCAAAACCCAAACATATCCACAGTATATACTCACATATATTCTAAGAAAAAGGTTAATATCTTTAATTTGCAAGTTTGAAAATTTTCAAAAATTAGATTCTCGAGTGAAAGGTGCATTTGCACCAATGATTGAAAGGTGAATCTGTCCCCAATTTTGATGGATTGGATGAATCTTATCATCCTATATTCTACCAACAAAATCACAACATATCTGGTGAAAATTTCATAAATGAAGTCTAGGGAGGAAAAAATATACGCAGACCTTATCACTATCTCATAAAGATAGAGAATCTATTTTCGAAAAACCCTCATCTCAAAAAAAATCATCCGCAAATACAAAAAATACTAAATATAAAACGACTATAATGGACAACAAATAAAAATATAGGAAGACATCCTA
>DF357688.1:130902-157834 GCA_000787875.1 Solanum virginianum | reverse complement strand
GATCGTGCTTTCTATCTCAATTTACCCTCACTTATCAGAATAGATATTGTCAAACACCTAAACATGCATGATTACTATCTAACTACTAATCAAAATTTTTGGTGGGTACCATTTTCAAAACAAAACATAAAAACATGTTATATTCCACAAGTATTAGTACTATATGCTATAAATATTATCTAAACATCCTAAACATGTCGGTTCAATAGAAATGAAATATTTGCGAGGACAAAGAACACAGTCAAGAAAACCTCAGGATCAAAAATTGGGGTAGTTATGGACCATAAGCTACTCAAACTTCACTAAGGCCCATAACTACCCTCACCCCATCGAAAAAGATATGCATTGTCCCTAATGCATAAAATCAAGAACAAATAGAATATAAGGGGTCAAAAACATACCTGAGCGCCTAAGCACCAGGATCCACCTTGGGTTGCCTCCCAAGCAGCACATGATTTATTGTCGCGGCACGACATAGATAGCTTAAGTACTCAGACTTTCTCAAGATCCCATTCCTCCACTATCTCGATCTCTTCCACGTTTCTAAGGTATAGCTTGACTCTTTGGCCATTTACTTTGAAAGTGCCTCCATTTTGTCTCTCTAATTCAATAGCCCTATGGCCGAAGACGCGTGCCACTCAGAAGGGTCCCAACCATCTGGATTTGAGCTTCCTAGGGAACAACTTTAGCCTTGAATTGTATAACAGTACCAAGTCCCCTGGTGCGAATTTGCAATTCTCTATGCGGTAGTCATGCTGCAGCTTTATTCTTTATTTATACAAGGCTGAGCTCTCATATGCTTTCATTCAAAATTCATCAAACTCATTGAGTTGGCTCAACCTAGAGGTTGTTGCATCATTCCAATCCAGATTCAACTTCTTCAATGCCCATATTGCTTTATGCTTAAGCTCCACTGGCAAGTGACATGCTTTTCCAAAGATAAGTTTATAGGGAGACATGCCTATAGGGGTCTTGAATGTTGTCTGGTATGCCCATAGTGCATCATCTAGCTTCCGCGACCAATCTGTCTAATATGCATTCATAGTTTTGGATAGAATCTATTTGATTTCCCTATTAGAAATCTCTACCTGCCCACTCGTCTGAGGATGATAAGGCGTTACCACTCTATGATTCACTCCATACTTCTCTAGAACAGCTTTAAAAAATCGATTGCATAAGTGAGAACCTCCATCACTGATGATAGCTCGAGGGGTGAAAAACCTTGAGAAGATATTCTTTTTTAGGAATATTGTGACACTTTTGCCTTTAGTATTAGGTAGAGCAACGACCTCCACCCACTTTGATACATAAACCACAGCAACTAGAATGTATTGTTTCCATGTGAACTAATAAACGGTCCCATGAAATCTATCCCCCATATATCAAATAACTCAATTTCCATAATGGGGTTTAGCAGGAGCTCATGCTTACGAGAAACCCCAACTTCTCTTTGGCACCTATCACAAGCTTTGGCATAGTCGTAGGTATCTTGTTGGATGGTGGGCTAATAATACCCACATTGTAAGATCTTGTGAGTTTTTTGAATCCCACTATAATGTCTACCTATCGATAATGAGTGGCATGCCTCAAGTATGATCATCATTTTGACCTCAAGAGCACAAAGGCAAATAATCCTATCAGCTCATAGACAGAACAAGTATGGCTCATCCCAAAAGAACTTCCTCGCATCAGACATAAACTTTTGACGCTGATGGGTGTTTAAGTTGAATGGCACAATATCACTCACCAAGTAGTTTGCATAATCTGCAAACCAAGGTATTAGATCATACGATATAGCCAATACTCTCTCATCAGGGAATAAATCATTTATCTCCAATCCATTATCAAATTTCATCATTGCCCCATCTTCTAATCTGAAAAGGTGATCTGCAACATGATTCAATGTCCCTTTTCTGTCAATGACATCAAAGTTGAACTCTTGCAAAAGAAGCACCCATCTCATCAACCTTGGCTTTGCATCCTTCTTAGCTATCAAATATTTAAGTATTGAGTCGTCTGTATGCACCACTACTTTGGCCCCCAATAGATATGAATTGAACTTTTCGAATGCAAAGACTAAAGTAAGTAACTCCTGTTCTATTAGAGTATAATTCTTCTGGGCTATATTTAGGGCTTTACAGACATAATATATGGGATGTAATATCTTCTCCTTGCGATGTCCCAATACCATACCTAGATCAACCCCACTTGCATCACACATGATTTCAAAAGGCTTGGACCAGTCTGGAGTGACAGTGATTAGCATTGAGATCAACCTCTTCTTTAACTCTTCAAAGGATTTCAGACATGCATCATCAAATACACACTTAGTATCGTTCTCCAATAGTTTATATAATGGGTGTCAAATTTTGGAGAAGTCTTTTGTGAACCTCTAATAGAATCCTGCATACCCCAAGAAACTCCTCACACCCTTTACTGAGATGGGTGGTGGGAGCTTCTCAATAACCTCTATTATAGCTCTGTCAACCTCAATGTCTTTGCCAGATATCCTATGCCCTAACACAATACCCTTTTTCACCATAAAGTGACACTTTTCCCAGTTTAGTACCAGATGAATTTCTACACATCTTTGCAATACATTATGTAGGTACTTCAAACAGTCCTCAAATGAGTTCCCAACCATACTAAAGTCATCCATGAAGACTTTTACAGTGTTCACCATGCCTGAGAAAATGGACATCATATATCTCCAAAATATCGCAGGGGCATTACACAACCTGAATGACATCCTCTTGAATGCAAAGGTGCCATAGGGGCATGTAAATGTGGTCTTCTCCTGATCCTTTGGAGTGATGATGATCTAATTATAGCATGAATACCCATCAAGAAAGTAGTACCACCCTTTTTCCTCTAGTCTGTCCAGCATCTAATCTATGAATGGTATAGGAAAGTGATCTTCCTCTGTCAAGGTATTGAGCTTTCTGTAATCCATGTACACCCTCTATCCTATGACTGGCCGCATTGGGATCAACTCATTGTTAGCATTGGGTACCACTGAGATACCCCCTTTCTTTGGTACATAGTGCACTGGGCTCACCTATTCATTATCGGTGATCGGGTAGATTACTCCTGCATCCAGCCATTTAATGATCTCTTTGCCCACAACTTCTTGCATAAGAGGGTTTAAGCATCTTTGATGTTCAATGCTCAGCTTGTAGTCCTTAACCAATTGGATTTTATGTGTATATACCCCAGGAGGGATACCTAGTCTGCAATCATCAATCTGATGGACTTTTTGAATTATTTGAGCACTATTACAAGGGCATCTGCTTGTTCATCATTTAGATCTATAGCTATTATGATCGGAAAGGTGTTGTTAGCTTCCAAAAATGCATATTTCAAATGTGCTAGAAGGGCCTTCAATTCCAACACTAGTGGCTCTGTTATGAAAGGCTTTGTGGGTAGTGACTCCCAATTTTGCAAATCTAGCTCTAGTTTAGTTTGGTGCCTAGTACATAAGACACCTCTAGAGCATTTACTGTCTCCTCATAGTCTTGGATACCATCACCATCGAAATTCATCAATGCTACCTCCAAAGTGTCAAAACTGAATCTTACCTCATGTGGCACTTCTGGCTCAGCATCATCAATAGTCTCGATAACAGAAACCACTCACACATCTTTGTATTTCTTGGCTTGCTGACACATTAAACACAACCTCATCCTTACTAAATCTAAACTTTAGTTAGCCCTTCTCCATATCCACCAAGGTGCAACCGATAGCTAAGAAAGGTCTTCCCAAAATAATAGGTACTTCAAAATCAACTTCACAATCAAGGATCACAAAGTCTGTAGGGAATATGAATTTTTCCACTCTAACTAACACATTATAGAGTATCCTCATATGCTTCTTCACCATTCGATCCGCCATTAACAACCGCATGCTAATAGGAGTAAGGGCTCCCAATTCGAGCTTCTTATAGACTACAAGGGACATCAAATGGATATTGGCACCTAAATCACATAGTGCCCTTGTGAACTCTACATCACCTATAGTGCAATGTATAGTGAAAGCACCTAGATCTTCATGCTTCTGAGCTAAGGACTTCGCAATGATAACACTGCAATGTTGAAGCTTTTGAGAAAGCTCCTGACTCACAGTGCATTCTTTGGTAACCAAGTCCTTCATATACTTTGCATAACCTGGCATTTTCTCAAAAGCCTCAATGAGAGGAATGTTGATAAATAGTTGCTTAAGAATGGAGAGAAAGTGTTTAAACTTGCCTTCCTCCTCCCTCTTTTTGATTCTTTGAGGGAGAGAAAGAGGAGGCCTAGGGATGGGCTTAAACTTATGTGGTGTTTTAGCTGTTTCACTTACCACATCCTTTCCATGATCATTGCCTTCATCTGCATCTTTATTTGTAACTATCTCCTCACAAACATCTTCCTCATCAACTGACATAGAAGGATTAATAGTGCCTTTGTCATCCCTAGTAGTAACCGCCATACACTGCTCTTCATTCTTAGGATTTTGCACTATGTTGCTAGGCAATGTACCCTTCTGATATTAATTCAACTGAGTTGACACTTGACCAAATTATTGCTCAAGTTGTTTAATAGCCACAGAATGAGACTCTATCTTTTGATTGATACTAGAGATCTCAGTTTTCATACCCCTTAGGGTCTCATCCTGTGTCTCAGCCTTCTTCAACAGGTGATCAAACATCTTCTCAATTCTGGAATTGCTTGTACCTGCATCCCGATTGTGTGGTGGCACAAAAGGACCCTTTTTGAAGCATTCTCTGCAACTTCAATCTTTATCTGGACCCCTATTCCTATCATAATAACCTTCACGATTGTCTCTGAAAGCTCCATCTCTACTATAGTTCCGACCTTGGTTTCCTTAACCTTGGCACCAATTGTCCGGATTAGACCTTTGGGCATTGGTCTGGAAACCCCCTGTTTGATCATTTACAAAACAAGTATCCTCTTTATAGTATAGCTCCTCGTACATATATGCATATGGAGGTTGGTGAACCACTGCGTTCACTCTCTCTTAGTTCTGCTTGATAACCACATCCATGCTTGTGCGAAGCTGAGAAAGTTGCTGCATAATTTTTTTATTAATTTTGGCTTGCTCTGAACCCACACTAACATCATATGAATCCTTCATAGAAGCTCTATCCTACTGTCCCTATGCATGATTCGTCTTGACCACTTGCTCTATACGCTCAACAATCCTTGTAAATGGTTTATCTAGAAACATGCCCCCCATGATAGTGTCAGCACAAGCCTGACTATTCTCATCAAGGGCACAATAGAAGATCTCCACTAAGGCATCATCAACTATCTTGTGGTCAGGGATGCTCCTCAGGCATTTAGTAAACTGCTCCCATATAGTGCTTATCGAATCACTAGGAAATTGCTTAAAGTTGTTAATTTGGTCCTTCAACTTGCTTCTTCGATCTAGGGAAGTACCTCTCCAAAAGGCCTTCTACAAATTTGCCCAGCTAGTGATTAAACTCTGTGGGAGTTCAGATAACCATAATGCAGCATTGCCCGTGAGAGATAATGGGAAGACATGAAGACCCACAACATCCATAGACAAATTTTGTGTTCCCATCACACTCTTACAAATAAACTCCACATTGTGCAAGTGGCTCTATGGAACCTCTAATGGTAAGCCTACAAATAGCCTATGTTTCTGCAGCATTTGAAGTAACTCACTAGAGATTGTGAACTTTATGTCTATCAATAGTGGTGGCAACACAATTGTCACGACCCAAACCTAGGGCTTAGATGTGTCACAGCGCAAGGGGAACCCGAAGGTACCCCAAGTAAGCCTCTTAGAACATCATTACACATCCTTGGTCGCGGAAGCAATAAAGCAAGCATCAAGAGATAAAAGAGTGAAAAAACTGGGGCTAAGGGAAAACATCCATATTGTCATAGTCAAGAGACAAGAGTCAAATGCATATCATAGATACATAACATGTCCAACAAATACCTCTAATACATAGATAAGAGTGGGGGCCAATACAAAGTAACTGGGCTCACCCTCATAGTCAAAATAGACAATAAAGAAAAATGAGTTAATACATAATAGGAGAAATATAGACTAGGTCCTCGAAGTGGAGGACTCACCAACTAGCTTGAATAGCACTAAACTAGCCACATGGAGGAGGATGATCAACTTGGACACCGGTTCCTACATGGTGACATCATGTAGGCACAGAGTATGCGTTAGTACATTTGAATGTACTAAGTATGTAGGATGCAATGCAATAAGAAATAGGCATCATAATCAAAATTGATAACAATAGGCAATAGGCATAATATAGCAATATGGCATGTATGATCAATGGTAGAGTAAAACATGCTTAAATAACTCATGCTCATATAGGATTTCATATGTACAATAGACCAAATTAGATTTTCAAAGTTCAAACCCCTTGGTAGGTTAGTGATGATGCCGCCCCATCACTTAGGTGGTGAAGTACTAACCCTTCACTCGGTTAATGAGTACAAACCCCTAACTCGGTTAGTGATGATGTCGCCCCATCACTAGGTGGAGAAGTACTAACCCTTCCCTCGATTAATGGGTACAAACCTCCATCTTAGTTGGTGATAATGTCGCCCCATGACCTAGGTGGTGAAGTACTAACCCTTCACTCGATTGAGGAGTACAAACCCCCATCTTGATTGGTGATAATGCCGCCCCATCACCTAGGTGGTGAAGTACTAACCCTTCACTCGATTGAGGAGTACAAACCCCCATCTTGATTGGTGATAATGCCGCCCCATCACCTAGGTGGTGAAGTACTAACCCTTCACTCGGTTGATAAGTACAAACCCCCAACTTGGTTAGTGATGATGCCGCCCCATCATTAGGTGGAGAAGTACTAACCCTCCCCTTGGTTAATGGGTACAAACCCCCATGTCGGTTATCTAGGTTCTTAGACCCCCCGAGTTGGGCATGTATAATGCTAAGCTCATTTTATCATCATAACATCAATCATATCATATCTCATGCTTTTGGACCTTCAATTCCACAAGAAACCCTAGCTGGACATTTCATCAAACACTTGGGGGGTGTAATGGGGGTAAAAGATCATGTAATTTAGAGATGAAATCATGCAATAAAATCTATTTTAAAACCATCAATCAATACCTTGCAACACCCCCAAGACATTTACATCAAAATCCCTCATCAAAACTAACATTAGATCTAAGATTTAGGGCTCAAAACATTCTAAAACAACCATACTTTCATGAACTCAAATCACTGTGTAGTAAATTTCTTAATATACAAGACTCACATATAAAATCAACTTTAAATCATGCAATATTAGTAAAAAGAAGGTTAGGGTACCATGGGTGGAAGAACCCAATGGCTAAAACCTATATGCCTTAGCTTAGAGATGAACTTGGTGAAGATTGGAGATGGAGACTTGAAGCTTAAAGAAGAACCTTGAGGGAAACCTTAGGTTGGGTTGCATAATCATAACAGGTAAATCGTCTCATGGTATAAACTTAAAAATGAGTAATCATGTATTTTCAGGGAAACCTTAGGTTGGGATGAGGGTTAGGGACTTGAGTTTTGGGAGTGAAAATATGACTAAGTGTTATGGGGAGTATTGGGAAATGTTTAGGATGATATAATGGTGAAATTTGGTTAAGTACAGATAAAAACACGTTTGGAAAAACTTGGGCCCAACACTTAGAATATTTTGGATGAACTAAAAAAAACAGTGCCCAATTTCTACAGAGGCACGTCGCTTTCCTCTCTGGAAATCGCGTTCTTGAAATTTCATAATTGCTAAATCTTTGCTCTTAAATTGGGGTTAGACCTTTTTCCCTTAATTTGGATCCCTTGAATAAGAATCCAGAGTCAGATTTTTGAAATAACAAACGGATTTTGAGATATACGAAAATTAAAATTTCAGGCATTCTGAGACACATTTTTGGGCACTTTTTGGGGTCATTACAACAATAGCTCCAGTCACATCCATAGCTATGGGGTTCAATCTATACTGATTCCACTGGTAAGCATTGGCATTGAACTCCTGAGGCTATTGAGTGTCCTCCAAAGGAGGTGGGCTCTCATTCTGATCATCATTATTGTTATTCCGGTTCAAGGCTACATTGGCCACGTAGTTGGTATTTTCTTAGGCCATTCTTCTTATCATGACCCAACCCTAGGGCCTGGACATGACATGGTGAATGGGGAACCCAAAGGAACCCCAATCAAGCCTCTTAGTATATCATATACACATCCTTGGTTGTAGAAGAAAATAAACAACAATAAGAGAGTAAATAAGGATAAATGGTCCAAGGGAATTCTTTGATATCATAAATCATAAGGAGTCAAGCTCATAGCATAGATACATCATAATATTCCAACAATACCTCTAAACTTATAATGGAGCGACCACCAAGACACTTTTTGGGCTCACCCTCTTAGTATCAAGGTTCAACATAAAGAAGTTTTTGAAATAGCAAGAGAAAGTGGATAGTGTCCTTGAACTTGAGGACTCACCAAGCTTATCTTCAAGATGTCAAACTAGCCACGTGGAGGAGGATAGTCAAATGGAGCTCCATTTCCAATATAGTAACATCATATAGGCATAGAGTATATATTAGTATATTTGAATGTACTATGTAGGCATAGAGTATGTGTTAGTACACTTTAATGTACTAAGTATGTAGGATGCAATGCAATAAGAGATAGGCAACATAGTCAAAATGCATAATGATAAGCAAAAGATAGCATAATAACGATATAGCATGTATGATCAATGCTTAAGTAAATCATGATTTACAAATCATTCATCTTATATAGAACATAATATATAAGTGTGGGAAGAAACCTCAACTGACATAAAATAAGACCAAGCGAGCTACAACTTGAAATCCCAATATCTACCCTACACCGGAAGAAAGAGGGAAGTTACTTACCAAGGTGAACCTCTTAATGCATAAGTAGATCCCGTAAGCCTTATGTGAACTGGGTACTTGCCTCTAGTTCCTAGAATCAAGTACTCGCCTCAAGCCTTCATATTTAGGGCACTCGCCTTTTAGGGATTTGGGGGCTTTTCTCTAATCCCTTCACCTATAGTGGCACGTAGTTTTGGGACTTGGGGACTCACCTCTAGTCCACTTGGTCCTAAGTCTAATCCCATGGAATTCTTAAAACTATCATAGCTTTAATAACTTGTAAGAAACATGGAAGACAAGACACAAGTAGCTCTTAACATCATTGACCTCAAATGGTGAGCCTAATCATCAAACATAAGAATGGGTCATCATCAACATTACCCTTGCATTAACATCAACATCAAAGGCTCATAAGAGGTAGAATCTTTAAGAAAAGGACTTAATATGGCTTTACAACATCATCATCCTTTTCATGAACTAAACACATCTCTAGAAAGCCAAAAACCATCATAAAGTCTCTTGACTCATAAATCAACCAATAGATCATCAAAACTTTAAGAATCCTTAAAAAGGCATTTTATCAAACACTTGACGGGTATGCAATGCTAAAACAAAACCATGCAATTCAAGAGTGAAATTATAAAAGAAAAATCAATGTAAAACCACCCACCAATACTTGGTAATACTCTCATATGAAATACGTTGAAAATGCCCCATCAAATATCAAAAGAGATCATAGTTCTATAGCTTAAAACATGCATAATCATAACAGGTAAATCGTCTCATGGTATAAACTTAAAAATGAGTAATCATGTATTTTCAATCAAACTTTCATGAAACCCCAATATCGTATATGATCATAATCACTAATGAATAATACCCATAAGCAACACAACTTGGGAACATGTAATATTCATAGAAATGGAAGATTGGGCTTAATGGGTGAAAGGTACCCATGAATGAAACCCATATACCTTAGACTTTGAGTTTCTTAAAATTGAGTTGTGAAAAACTTGATGTTTGGAAGTGGGTCTTGGAATCCAAAGCTTCCTCTTGAGTTTCCTTGAACTTGTATTGGCGTTTTGATAGAGGCTCTCTAGAGAATTTGATGTGTATTCAAATTGAGAGTGATGAATTTGATCCTTTGGAATAGGGTTTAAGTCTTTTGGGGAGGTTAAGATAGCATTGGAAGTCTAAAAAGGTCATTAGAATGGATTAAATTCACCTTTGGAATAGGGTTTAAGTCTTTTGGGGAGGTTAAGATAGCATTGGAAGTGTAAAAAAGGGCATTGAAATAAAATATATTCACGAAAACGCTATTAATGAACGGATGGAAAAATTTACAAAGGGTAGCCCCACTGAAGGCTTCACGGCTTGTATGGCACTCTACGGGTCATGTGGAGTGCCCGTCAGATGAGACTTGGTTAAAAATTAGAAGTTGGAAAACTTAAAAAACAAATCAACGTCGTCACTTTGATGGGCTACTTCACGGGTCGTGTGGTGCGACACGGTCCGTGTAGTGGTCCGTCCAACTACACTTAGAGAAGAAAATTGGGGTCAGGCCACCTCGTACCTAGGTTGATGGTTCATGAAGCATGCCACAGCCCGTGAAGATGGTCGTGGCACAAAACTTGGTCAAAAACTTCCCTTCCATGCTTCCTTTGCCTCACTGTACACCTCCCACAGCTAGCCACATGGTCAATGGCAAGCCACATGGCCCATGCCACTGGCCATGTCCCATGCCTTGATCAAAATGGTATTTTCCAACTCAACGAAGCCCACATGCCCCGTCCAACACCTCACTGCACGTCAATTTGTCCGTGTGACATCACTGCACAGGAGGGTCTCACGAAAATGGTCATAACTCCTTCATCTGACCTCAAAATGAGGTGAAACCAAGTGAAATGGAAAGATAACTCAAAGGGATTTCATTTGACATGTCATAGGTTATCCAGTTCTTTGTGTGCTAAAGGTATGCTCATTTAAAGTTGACCCTTGCATGAACCAACACCCAAAACTCAACTCGTAGGGAAGTCTTGAACTTGTCTAAGTACTAGAAATCTCCTACGACCCTAATATACTCCCCACTTGACCAAATGAGGCTTGAAACATGGATACATAAGAGCATGGAGTTACAAGGTGTCACACTTCTTATATTTCGCTGGATCTCTGGATCAAGTGGAGTTAAGGGATTGTCTTGACTATGAGTGTTGGGCATACACTACTCGCACACCCTGCAAAGAAACAAAAACAAAAGTAAAATAAAGGGAACTAAGGATTAACACTCAAATTACTTAATGAATCAACCTAAGTCTAGCATATTCCCTGGAAACGGCACCAAAATCTTGATGTCGCCCAAGTTACACCTCCTTTTTTAGGATAAAACGGTCATTTTCAAGATATAAAACCTAACCAAGGTTAGGATCGAACCCACAGGGAATACATAGACTCAAGACAAATTCACAATAATCAATCCAAGTAGTTAATCACTCAATTCCCTAAAAAGGGGAGGGGTTTGCAATAATCATTAAGAAAATAAACTAAACTAACTATCACGAGAGACTATCGATAATAGAGAGCAACTAGGGTATTGTGTTCCCCGTGATTCCTCTGCATAGTATCACTGGATAACCCTATTCTTATCTAGTGTATAGCATGCAGGACTATAATTTAAGTTCACCAAGCCCTTTGGTCAAAGGTGAGAGGCAAATTTCACTATACAACTTGGCCCATCTCCATAGTGTACAATACTAACCATTACCTATAAGTCCCGATATAACCTCCCCTTGGCTCAGTTCGGTTGATTAGATTAGAACACATCAATCGAATCCTATTAGTCAATCTCTTTTCTTATTCATTACTACCTTGGTCCAATCAGTAACACTAGGCAAGTTCTAATGTTGGCCACTGCTAGAAAACATGCAAAACAAAGAGAATTGATTAATATATGCATATACCCAATCCAAGAATTGTAAATTACTCGGGTTTACTTTGTTAGTTCTTCATGGTTCACATAACCCTAGTTGTGGATTTAGCTACTCATGTTATGTGTAGATGAAGAAATTATGAATTGAGAAAATATAATTAAACACTTACACAATTGAATTGAAATCAAGCAATTCCAAGATTGATGAGAATCACAAGATTGAAGATCAAATTTACCTACAAGTGTTTTCTCACAATCTTCTATCCCAAGTATTGAGTTCTCCAAGTACAAACCCTAAAACTACTGAATAATGATGTCTTTTGCTGAAAAATAACCTAAAAGTACTATTTATAGTAATTACAATTAAGTTCTAAATAAAATAGAAAAACTGGTCAGCAAACTCCACGAAAGGTCTCTACGACTCGAACTGTCTTCTACGGCTCGTAGTCAAGGTCTCGTAGTCAGATCCTGGGATTCTGGACTTCTCTTCTATGACAAAACTTTATGACTCGTAAACTGATCCATGACTTGTATGCATGTTCGTTGGCTTCAACTTCATCAAATTATCCCTCACTAGAAATCTTCACGAGACCTAACTATATGACTCGTAGAATGCTCTACAACTCGTATGCATGTCTCATTGAGCTAATTTTTAGAAATCATTCCTCACTGGAATTTGTCACGAGACCTCCTCTACGACTCGTATAATGCTCTACGGTCTATAAAGGGTCTCCTAAATCGCTAAAAATTAGCAACCTCTGCAATTTTGCCCCAAATCATGGCCAACCTGTAATCTTGCAAATCTAAACATAAAAAAACATAAAACCCACAAATATCTCATTGAGAACACACAAAATCCTAAGTTTTAAGTATCAAAAGTGTTATATTTTAACAGCACATCAAATAGCATATCCCCAACATGGGGGTTTTAGCCACACATACTAGAAATCAAAGATTTGATACCAAATATAACAATAGTAGTCATGGGTAATAAGATTGAATAGAAATTAGTTGATCATCATCGGTCAATCTTCCCCAATTTGCTCCCTAAAAGCTTCAAAACCCTAACTCTCTTTTGTACTCTAAGAGGAAAGTTCTATGTACTACTACTAAAGAGTAATTGTTCTGATATGATATGAGCTGATATGTACAATGCCTTTTCTAAAATTGCTTATATACTCCATGTAAATGTGTGAAAGTTTGTACTGTGAAATACGATTTGGCAGTCAAGGCCGACTATCGGTGAGCACTTTGGTGATGCGCCAAGCACTCTAGCGATGCGCCAAATATTCACTTGACTGGTTTCCTCTGTATCTTGAAAAGGCTTCCTATTTTGGAAAATTAGTGATGATTCTTCATTTTGCCAATTCGGCGATGCGCCAAAATATCCATCATATCACCTTTCGATCAGTGCTTTGGGCTTTGAGTGTTGCAACTTTAGGTGATCTCTTATGTAATTCAGCAGTGTGCCGAGCAAGCTTTGCGATATCAAATCTGACTACCTTCTTGGCTTGATCTAGAACCTAAGTTGCTGCAATGATAGGTGATCTCTTTGAGTGCGGATCACCGAGTATGTTGGCGATACCTCCATTTTGTGCTTTTCCTCCCCTTCCAAGATTTCACCAAGTATTGTCTATTTATGCACTTTTAATCCCATTTCCTGTCATAGCACGTGCATATTTTTTAGAAGTTGAAAATAATAGCATATTAAGGGCAATGTTTCTTTGTAATCTATCCCAAAAATGAGTCTGAAATATGAACTCATCAATATGTACATAGTACTAGTAACATACTATACTAAAGTTTGTGGCATATGGTTGGTTTGTGGAAAAATGATAACCATCAAAATTTTTACGTTAGGTAGTTTTGATAACAATTATGTGAATTCAGTGATTGACAGTTCTTGTTCTGATGAGTTGAGGTTTAATTATGATGAAAAGCATGATCTGAGAGTCTGTGTTGATAGTGTAATTAATGCCAAGTGTGTGTAAGCTTCTTTGCAAAATTCTAATACTGTGTTTCAATTCAGAACTAGCCCTGTTACTCTGACTGAGATTGTAGGTTAATTGGTTAGGAACGGATCTTAGGTCGTTGTTTATATTAGCCCACTTAGCCTAAATAACCAACCAAATACTTGATGTATCCCTTGGTCCTAATATTTGAGCTTTACATGTACCCTTTTCTTTGTAAATACCTAAGTAATCGAGCCCTTTTAATGTAAAATCCTAAATTTAGCCCTAGTCCTTCCTTGAATATTGTGTACCTTGACTCAGGTGAAAAACCTAAGTTGAGGATGGCTATCAAACTGGCCCTGGTTTATAGGTTGGATACTGTGCACCTCAACTCGAGCCAAAAGCCTAAGTTGATGATGGCTCATGTAATGAAAATCACATTAAATATGGTGGAAGCTAGTGATATATGAAAAAAGGAAAATGTGTTATGGGTGCAGGAAAAATGCATAGATGCCTAAATAAATGAGCTAAAAAGAAAAAGAATATGAAAAATTAAAGGCAATGAGCTTAAAAGTTTGAATAAGGCACCTAGAAAGGTTTAAAATAGGAGAAGGGAGAAATAATTTGAAAATGACAATTTGATAGGGCAAAAGTGTAGAATAAGGTAGTGTCAAGGAGGGCTATTAGTCACTATATTCCTAAAACACCATACCAAAGCCCCTAAGCCTACATTACAAGCCAAGAAAGTCCTATAGTGATCCTAGTCCAAGTAATCGAAGGTCATGGTCGTGAGTGTAGGAGCAAACGTATGGTATTAAGTGTAGTGTTTGAATATCTATTGTGAGTGCGAGTGATTTTGTTAATCCTAGGCATTAAATCTAAATATACTATCATGAATAAGATATGAGACTTATTTTTCTGAGGGCACTTGAGTTACACTATTGATTTTAGGCTATTTCAATGATTGTGGCTTATCTATGATTACCTTGCTTATCGTAGTTACACTGTCAAATTTATTGATTTGTATTGGTTTATCTGATAACTATCTGATATGCACTGATATGTTAGTTTGGGTATCTGTGATTAATTTAGAGATAATATATGTCATTAGATCGAGGTTTGTGTGTTTCTACATTGCTTATGTAGATTGAGTCTGTCATTTGAGGACAAGCAATAATTTTAAGTTGAGGGTGTTGATGTGCTGCCAAAACACAACACTTTTGATGCTTAATACTTGAAATTTTGTGTGATCTCAATGCGATATTAGTGGGTTTGATGTGTTTTTATGTTTATTTTACAGGATTATAGGATTCAGTATGATTTTGGGCAAAGTTCTGCAAAATTGAAGTTTTTGAGGATTTATGAACAACTCTACGGGTTGTGATTCACTCCACGAGTCGTAAAGAGGTTTCGTGAGTCAGATCAGTAAAGAGCCAAGTTTCAAATGTTGTATCCACAACTTGTCAAACGAACCATAGATGTATTCACGAGTCATGTATTAGATCATGCTTGGAGGATCAGATTTTGAAGAGTTTCAGGAAAGCCAGCAAACAAAACGCTCCATAGGTCGTAAGTCATAAGAAGGCTCGTAAGAAGGTCTCATGGAATTAAAGTCTTATTTTGGAAATTGCAGAGTACGAAGCACAAGTACAGGCCATGGTTCCTTGTACGACCGGTAACCCCATCCATAGAAGTTGTTGAATCCAGTTTTCCTATTTCGTTTTGGATTTATATTTTACTTATTATAAATAATTTTTTTAGGTCTTTTTAGTAGAGAGACTCACAAGAGAGGACAACAACACTTTTGAGACTTCATATTTTGTGATTTTTACATTGAAATTATTACATTTCGTGTGGAGAACTTTGGATTTCTTGTTCTTAATTTTATCATTGTAAGTGTTTAATTATGTTATTCTATAACATGATTCTTTCATCTATAATGAGCATGCATAGCTAAATTCATAACTAGGGTTGAGTGAACCATGAAGAACTAATAAGGTAAAGTTGGATAATCCATAATTCTTGAAAAGTGTGCATGCATGTATTAATTAATTCTCTTCGTTATGAATGCTTTTTAACAATGAACAACATTAGAACTAGCCTAATTCTTACTGACTGAATCAAGGTAGTAATGAATAGAAAAATAGATTAATAAAGAGGATTCAATATGATCCCTCTCGTCTAATCAGCCTAACTGGATCAAAGGGCGGTCGTATTGGAACAAAAGGTGATGGTTAGTAATGTCACACTGTGGAAATGGATCAAATCACGCAGTGAAATTTACCTCTCCCCTAGATTGAAGGATTTAGTAAACTTAACTTACCAGTTCTGCATGCTACACGCTAGAAAAGATTATGATTATCTGGTGATATTAAGTTAGGAATTCATGGGGAACATAATACCCTAGTTACTTCTCTCACTGATTTCACCACACTTCCTTCTAGTTTAAGTTTACTTACTGTAATTACACAACCGCCCCCCTTTCGGGAGATACGTAGGTTAATTCGTTCGACTTGCTCGTAATTACTCTAGGTCTAGACCATATTCCCTATGGGGATCAACCCTAACCTCGGTTAGGTTATATATTTTGACAACGACCGCTTATACCTTCAAAAAAAAGTGTAGTTTGGGTGACATTAATTGGTAATTCCACTAGGCATCTATAAGAAAAACATACAAATTATATTAAGTCAAATAAACTAAGTATTAAGATGAAAGAAGCACAAGAGAAATAAATTAATAGACACTAACTTGATCATATGTCTGCCTATCATTCCAACATTGTGTGTTGCTAGGATGTATAGTGAAATACTCTCCTTTACTATTTCTCTTCAAGGATTGCTCAAAAGTAGTAATTAAATTAACAAAAAATTGGGTTGTTGAAAAATTTACATAGCGTTTCATGGAAAATGAGGAATTACAAAAGGGTAACAATATGTCATTGATTGGCTACCTTATCGATATCCAACAAAAAAGCATCTCAGATAATTGATTGGCCACTTACTCTTCAAGACTCCAATATGTAATTTTGAAAGATTTCACAGAGAACCCATGGTGAGCATAGTAATTGTTGAATGATGTAGAGAAAATCTTGAGTAGATCTTTACTAAAAAGGAAAAGTAAAGGATGAGCCAGAAAAGTCTAACTGATTTTCAAGTAAATGGTTGGTCATTACTTCAATTTGTAGGATTCTGGTTTGATCTGTTATTACACTGTCTTCAATAATTAATAACTTAAATATCCAACTTTTAGTTTGTTATGTGTAAATATTAGGTGAACTGACGCAACTTATGCTACTTCTACTTCATGTCGAACCTCTACTCCATACAAAATCACTGATAAAAGCTAACCCAAATAACAATAATGGAGGAAGTATCTACAAATGATGATGATAATAATGCCCCTAAAGTGATGAATCGGTGGTTGAAGATCTATATTTCCAGTGACCTAAATTTGCTATTTAAGAGATTAAGTCCTGGAGGGAAGCTATATTCCAAAAGAAATCACAATAAGTTTCCAATGAAGCGACCTATATACCACAGTAAATACAATGAAACAAGGATCAAACCTGACAACATTACAGACAAATGCAAATCCAAGACATTGACCAACTTGAGTAAACTCTATAACTAATTTAACCAATTTTTTTTTCATAAACTAAACTAAAACCAAAAAGAGAAAAGAGAAAAATGAACTGAAACCAAAAAGGGGAAACAGAAACATGAGGTATAGATTTGAAATGCAACTCTGGTGAAAGATTCTGAATGCAAATGCAGCCCACACGTAATTGTATACAATGAGACGAAGGGAGAATATGAATAGAGGATTACCACATCGACGTTCATGAGGTGTTTGTTCTCTGAAGGAGGATTAGTAATGGAAGCGAGCTCATTTGAAATCAATTTGGGTCGAACAAAACACTAATTAACTAAAACATATACAAACATATGTAGATGAACCCAAATGGAGTTTTCAGATACATTTCGATAAGTAAAAATGAAGTTTTCAAATCCCAAAAAATGCTTCAAGTTTTGAGAAACTAAACTTGGAATAAGCTAAACTACTCCAACTAATTCACCCAATACTCAATAATTTGTGTTGTTCCAAATTAATCAAAAAAATTATGAAAAATAATCCCCAAAATGCTTCAAGCAACAAAATCAAATCAATCAAATACGTCACTATACCAAATTAAACTTGAAATCGGCTAGATTATTCCAAATAATTCATTCCAATACTGAATAATCTGTGGTTGAGCCACTAAATCAAAAAATAAATCACAAATAATCGAAATAAATTCATAAAAGTGTCAGACACTCAAAATCGGGTAACAATTAAAACCCAAATGGAGTTTTCAAATGAAGATCAATTTACCTGATTTACGTTATTCACATGAACATTCTCTCTGGTGCGGCAACTTTTGTCAGGCAACTTACATGCTGAGAATTAGTTCAGTGTGGATAGAGTGTTATCGGATTTGGATCTATTTGTGGGGCTTTTGAGTAAAATGTTTATTTATTTTTGAACCATTTTGGAAAGCTCTTTATTTAGATTATATTATATATTCTCCAACACAACTAAAATTTAATTATATTATATATAATTCTCAGAGAATCAGTTTGGATTCATGCCGGGGCAGTCGACTACTGAAGCACTTGTTCGGAGGTTAGTGGAGAAATATAGGGAAAGTAAGAAGGACCTGCATATGGTGTTCATTGATCTCAAATGATAGGTTGGAGGCCTGCAGACACGCTTTGGAGTCTAAAGGATTCAAATTGAGCAGGACCAAAACTCAATACTTGGAATGCAAATTCAGTGTTAAGAGGGATGATGCAAACTTTGATGTGAGGCTCGACACTCAACCAATCCCCAGGAGGTAAAACTTTAAGTATCTGGGGTCCATCATCCAGAATAATGGCGATATCAACGATGATGTCACATATTGTATTGGGGCAGCATAGACTAAATGAAGGCTTGCATCTGGAGTACTGTGTAATAAAAAGATCCCACCTAAACTCAAAGGTAAGTTCTACAGATTGGTGGTTAGACCATCTTTGTTATATAGGGTGGAATGTTGGCCAATCAAAAAGGCACATGTCCAGAAGATGCATGTTGTAGAGATGAGGATGTTGCGATGAATGTGTGGTCATACCAGGAGTGACAAGGTCAGAAATGAGACCATTCGGGAGAAGCTAGAGGTGGCTCCAGTGGCCGATAAGATGAAGGAAGCGAGACTACGATGGATTGGACATGTGTAGAGAAGGAGTACTGATGCTCCTGTTAAGAGGTGTGAGAGCTTAGTTTTAGGAGTTACGCAGAGGGGTAGAGGTAGACCGAAGAAGTACTGGGGGGNCAAACACATTAAAAGCATCTTTCAAATCCCCCTCTTCCTCCCCCTCACCCTAGGGTGAGGGGGAGGAAGAGGGGGATTTGAAAGATGCTTTTAATGTGTTTGATTATGATAAAGATGGATTGATATCTGGGGAGGAATTGAGTAAAGTGCTTTCATCTTTGGGGTTAAATCAAGGTAAGAGATTAGATGATTGTAAAGAAATGATTAGGAATGTTGATGTTGATGGTGATGGAATGGTGAATTTTGATGAATTCAAGAAGATGATGAGAGATGGGGGAAGGTTAATTCCAATTTCCTAGAAAAAGTTTTCATTTTTATCATTGATGGGGCAATTCCATTATGTTACAAGATGAATCTCTAGTATTACTAGTGTTAAACAATAGTGTTTTCGCTTACCCTTCAACGCCCGTGTGACTCGAACCCTCAACCTACTTGTTAGTCCATGGTATTCTACTAGTATCATTACTACCAAATCAATAGTGTTTTCACATTCTGATTCAAACCCTCAACCTACTTATTAGTTGATGGTGGTCTACTATTACCATTACTATTAAATCAATAGTGTTTTCATTTATATCCTAATTCAGACCCTCAACCTACCTATTAGTCGATGGTGGTCTACTATTACTACCTCAACAAAATCAATAGTGTTTTCACTTACCCTCCAGTGTATCCTTTAGTATCATGGTTCAGACCCTCAACCTACCTACTAGTCGATAGTGGTCTATTGTTACTAATGCAACTAATAGTGTTTTTATTTATCCTTCAGCTTGATTCCGATTGTCAACCTGCACACTGATCAACGATAAAGGTACTTAACCACTTGAGCAAGTCTTGCTGGTCTAATCTTCAAGATTTGTATAGATAGGAGAAAAGTAATTTGCATTGAGTGGATTGTGTATATTTTAGTTACTTTCTTTAGTTTTTTCTCTTAGAATTTGCTAAAAGCTAAAGATTGGATCTAAGGTCTAGTTAAGTCAACTAAGATTTTTTTTTCCCACTTTAACTAGTTGGATTAGAGAAAAATTAAGAGGTAGGGTTAAGAAGAAGCATCATCACACTTGTGGTTCTGTATTTGATCTGATTGTGTTCTTTTCAGAGCAGACAAATTCATGGTTGTACTGACACACTATATGTTTGTTTATTAACTCGTTCATTTTTATTTGTTCACTTTTTCATTCTGTATTTATTTTATTTTTGTTATTAAAATTATATTTAATAAGAATTATTTGATAATGTTTATTCTGCTTATGAGTTTTTGAGATAAGGGTTTTCAGTAAACAATATTTCTACTTCTATGAGGTAGTGGTAAGGTTTGCGTACATTCTACCCTCCCCAGATCCCATTTGTGGGATTTCATTGGGTATGTTGTTGTTGTGTGTATATATATTACATTTATTTGTTGTATTTTAAATTGTTAATTTATACTATATTAAAAGTGTGAAGGTCCTTAATAAAGTTGTTTGAACTTTTTGCTCTTTATTAAAAGATCCCTCTTTAGACAAAATCATTTTTTCACTATTTTCTTTCAAATTTATCATGATATATTAAATATTGACTATAATAAATATAATATAAATTAAATTGAGAAGAAATTCTTATTATAGTTAAATAACTATAAGGAAAATCTTTTTTCACCTAAAATAGATTTGATTTAAAAAAAATTCACAATAATAGGCAAAAAAATTTAATAGAATTTAATAGAATTAGGATTGCCATAATTACCGTTTTCTTTTATTTAAGTTAGGATTCACTTTAAGTTTTTTTTACATCATTAAGATTTAATATTATTAATGATGTTCTCTTTTTTTGTTTAAGTTCAAAATTTATTTTAGTATATATTTATTATATTACACGAGACATATTTTTAGAATGTTTTCCTTTTCAAACTAGGAGGGAGCACTCAGCAGTAATATTGGAAAAGAATAAGCAGACCTTACTACCACCCTTATTTTATTTGCCTTATCTTAATTATATGTAAAGTTGGTGTTTATATGTGAAACTCACAAATCAACTTTCATTAGTGTCAAACTCCTATTTATGGTAGGCTTATTTCTCCTATAATCTTAATTATATATGTAAAACTCCCAAATCAACTTCCATTGGTGTCAAACTCCTATTTATGGTACGCTTACTTCTCCATGTAGGTTTCATATTTATGGTAGGTGTTAGTTTAGGACTTCTTCATCTTCTCTCCATGATTCTCTATAAATATTAATTCGAATCCTTTTTGATTTATGATTTTTGTACTTCTATAAAAAGAGTTTTAAGTTCAAAATTTTAATTCATACGTTTTTCTTCTTCATCACTTTTGCTTTTCGTTCAAGCTCTCGTTCAATTTTCAGGTTTCTTTCTCTAAGCATTTATCTTCCTTCTTTGTATTTCATATTCTTTTTTTCCTCTTTCACTTTCTTGATTTTAAAAACATAATATTAGATGCTATGCCAACTTAGGTTGCTTAATTCAAATTAGCTCGCATCCTTAATTAAGTTAGTTTAACTTAATATTGCTCTTAGGCGATTTAAATTTTTTGTTATTTTTATAATTAACTAACATGCTTATGTTAGCACAAGGTTCATCTATTTAACTAAGCTAACATCTCAGGTAAAGTCATATCCACAACTCATAAAATTACTTTTATATATAAGATTATATATTATTCTTACTATAATTTTCATGACAATTTATTTTAGATAACATATTGCAATAACTTCTGAAAAGGATTTGATTAGTGAACTTGTGCCACTTAACATCTTAAAAAGATATGACTCTTATTGATAATAAAAGTCTTCGTAATCGAAAGTGGAGCAATAAAAGAGTATAAAAGAGGAACAAATGAAGGTACTCGAAGGACTATCACATTAGTTGATGAAGAGGTAGCAATCTTCTTATTCTTTTTCTTTTTAAAATATTTTTCATATATTGCATGTATATATTTTAAGGATTAACAATTAATTATTTTATAGGGTACCAAAGTTAATGCTATACTTTTCAATGAACATATTCTAAAGTGGGAAAAATTTTGGGAGCAAGGCAATATTTGTTACGTCATAAATGGACGCATTAATGATTCTAATCCTAATTTTTTATCGGTAAATAAGGAGATTGTGGTTGGATTCATCAACAACACTATAGAATATAACTCTACAACCCTCATATAAATAAAGGAACTATAAATTGATATTCAATATAAATTATAACAAAATTTTCTACTAACACACTAATTTTTTCTTTAAATAGAATCCTAAAATTTTATCAAAAACGTGTATGGTATTTTTTCTTATTGTAGTTAAACTGTTAGTATGTATGTTATAGCGATTAATGATTTGACGTGATGCACACGTGCAACGCACGTAAGCTAAATTAGTTACTTATAATATCATCAAAGGTAATTTTGTACAACTCAATGAATTTAAGTTGTTACAATAATTTATAATACTTTTAACTTGGAATAAACATATAACACACCTATATTGAATTTAACAAACAATTTTAAAAGTTTAAACTTCAAAATTCAAATAATACAACATAAATTTAAACAAATATTTTTTTATTTATTTGTTTTGACTAGACATATAGTTTCACAAATAAAGACAAATTATTCATAACGTTAAATACTAATAAAGGAAAATCAAATACAAAACATTAGGAAAATATATTTTTGACATTTCACAATTTCTATACAATTTAAATAATCAAATATAAAAACATGTATTAACCATAATTTTTATTTATAATAATAATACTCTCTACAATAGACATAATATTTAGACACATGTATTCTATTTGTCTATTATATTTAGTTTAGATTCACGTGTGATACACGTGCAATGCACGAATCCTACACTAGTATCCTTATAAAATTTTTCACGCATCACACGAGTAGAAAACTAGACATTCCACGTATTATTATTATTTTCTTAAACACAAATGGAAAAAAAAAAGGAGTCATTTAGCACCTAACATAACATAAACATCCACTCAATCACCTAGGGTTTCCAATGCAAGATTATTCAGTGTAAGTGTTGCAAGTGTTCTCCGATTATTGGCACTTTAATCTCTTTTCTCCGATAATTGGCACCTTAAGTGAACACTCTGTTTTCTCTGTTTAATCTTCTTTTATGAACAGTTCGTAAGTTTTCTCGACTGAATTATGTTATTCAGATTTTGAAAATGGTGAGGACCGTGAAGAATCATCACGAAGAGGACGAAGAAGACGATGTGGAGTTCTCTTCTAGAACTCCCGATGGCTCTTCTACTCAAAAGGGTATTTTTTTATATTAGGGTTTGCTGTTTCGAAACTAACTGTTACTGAGATTTGATTTTTTTTTTCTGATAAAACCTATGGGGTTTTGTGGGTGACAGGGAAATTGGAAGAGAAGAGCAATGATGGGAAGGTAAGCTCTCATCGTTCCAAGCATTCCGAGACAGAACAGCGGAGGAGGATCAAGATTAATGAGAGGCAATTCTATTAACGCTTTTTCCTTTTGGATGTCTCAAAATTATTGTTTTGTGCTGTCAATTTGAATACAATGCTTGATTTGATTTTAGGTATTAATTTATCATATCTTACAAATGTATCATATCGTTAAATTCATTGTTTGGTAACGACAAATGTATCATATCGTTAAACTCAATCATAGGTAACCACAAATGTATCATATCGTTAAACTCACAGGTGACGACAAATGTATGGTATTGTTAATTCATTGTTAGTTAACATCAAAGAGTCCAATTTTGTGTAATGTCTTTTTTGATGTGATTGCATGATTGTCTTATTTTTTCCTCATTTCGTCTTTACTTATTGATTACTAATTCTAAATTAGTACTACCCCGCATTTTATCCTTCAAATTCTTGATATGTGACATTATGTACGATGAAAGATAATACAATTTATCAAAATGTTGCATATATTTTGCAACACAATACAATATAAAACACTATATAACAAAATCATCCAAATAGAGTGTAAGGGTAGGACTCGTTAGAAGTTGAACTACATAAATGAAAATCAACAACAACATAGGCACTGTAATTCGACTAGTGGGATCCGAGGAGGATAAGATTTTCTTTTGGGTAGGGTAGGATATAAGCAAAACTTAGCCCCCTATCTTTTGTGGCATAGAGCCAAACTGATTTTGATAGACCCTCAATTCAAAAGAAAAAAGAATTCGAAGCAGGTTTGCTAGAAAAAACATATGACAGCAAACTAGCATTTTACAACAACAAAATAGAGCGCACACTGACGTTACCCCTACTTTAGGAGGTAGAAAGGTTGTTTTCAATAGACCCTTGGCTCAAGAAAAAGCATTTCAAAGCCGTTTAGATTCTACTTATTATTTTTTAGGGTTATAATGTGGAGTAAGTATGTGGGCATTAGTTATACAAGATTAAACAATTGAAATTACAAGGATATCCTTCTGATTTTATTTTTCACTTTTATTTCAAAGTAATACATGTTTATTCACAATGACTCGGCCTCCAACAAGAAATTATCCTATAATGTAATGCAATAATCCTTGCATAACTTATCTTTGAACCAAATGACCCCTGATTGTATTACTATATACTGTACAACTTTCAAATATTCAAAATTATTTGATTTTAGACTTTCATGTGATGTAATCTCATTGTTGACTTCTCAGTTACTTTAATATTTTTCGGTACTACTTGTATAAACATAAATAAAGTTAATATTGTTTTGAGGGAAATGGAACTTGTGTCTAACTCAACCTCAAAAGCTAGTTCGCGATAGGAGTTGCTCTTAACACTATATGAGGCACCCACACCCCTATCCATGTAATTTATATGGCTGCCACGCAGAATTCGAAACACTATGGTAGTGCTCCTTTGTTGATTCGCCTTTATTTGTTTGTTAACTCTTTCCAAATGTTAAGATATCCATGAGCAGTTGAGTTATTGAACTGGTCTTTTTGTTTGTTTGTAAACTTTAAAATGGCATTTGGGGACAAGTCTCACAGTAATGATTAACAATACTTATACATATGAGTCTAAGTAAGATATGATATTTTGCTTATGTTCTTCTGGTTAATTATCGGTTCAACTGGTATTCCAAAGTGAAGAGCAACTGGTTATTGTCAACCAGCATGGAAAGCCGTAGGCCTATTACATGCATGTCGCTTTTCGGTTATTTTGCAGAAAAGGATCAACATGATTCTTTAGAGCATTTGCTTATCTACATCATGTAACGAGACTAGGTTTTTATAGTTTCTTTCTATACATGGTGAATTGTAGTTTCCTATTCAGTCGCTTCTTCAGGAAAATCTTTCCCAAAGCTAACAATTACTTAATAATTTGCAGATTTCAGACTCTAAGAGATCTCATACCAGAAAGTGATCAGTAAGCTCTCATCGTTCCAAGCATTCTCAGAAGAGAGACCGAGCTTCATTCATGTTAGAGGTGTGAGTTGTAACATTTCAGTTCTTTGCTGATCTTGCTGTTTTTTCAAATCTTGTTGCTACATCGTTACAAAGATAGCCTCAAGATTTAATACAAAATACAGGTTATACAATATATCCAGTTTTTGCAAGCGAAATTACAGATGTATGAGGAAGCCAACCAAGGATGGAGTGCAGAACCCTTGAAGTTGCTGCCATGGGTATGATCTTTGTTATGCCTAATTCACTCTTAGATTCTTATGTAATGTGGAGAGCTTCTTGGGCTGCGTATTTTGCTTACAATTCCTGTTCCGATCTCGCTCACTACTTTTAGCATCAATACAACAATTTGCTATCCTTATTATGAGACAGTCTCCAACTTTTCTGCAACAAGCTTCTTAATGTTTGCCTGGTTTGGTCCAACATTTGCTGGTTGTAAACTGATTATGACCATCTAGACTCAAGTCTTTGCTTCTTGATGAATCCTTCACACCATGAGGCCAAAGATAGTTAAGGTGGACTCTCATTTGGACTTTCATTCATTGTATACTCTCTCTATTAGTGCTTTTAAAAGTGAGAAGTGCAAAGTGGTGACTAAGGGCCCTACGGCGCTAAGCAAGAAGCAAAGTGAACACAATTTTAGAAGAAAAGCAAAATGAACCTCTCACAAATAAATAGAATTATAAATAAGCAATAAGGACATGTTTGTCCATAGAATTTTGTGAAAACAGGAAATAAGATTAACAAACTGAAAAAAGAAAAGAATTTTTCCATCACATTCTCTGGGAAAACGGAAAAAATTAAAGTAGTGCCATTTGAATTCTGTGAAGAAAGCAAAACAAGATTGAACAAACTAGGAAAAAAAGACAAACAGAGGAAATAAATTTGAGAAGCAGCGATAAAGAGAAGAAAAAAAGAAAAGACAAACAAAGTAAGAGCCTCTTTGGATTGGCTTTTTGCCTTTTGACTTATAAGCCGAAAATCATACGTTAGAAATCCTAACTTATGGCTTTTGGCTTTTTTTAATTATTTTAACTTAAAATCAAGTGCTTATAAACACTGATTTAATTTATTTAAAACACTCCTAAAGTGCTTAAAAGCTATTTTGGCTTAAAAACACTTTAAATAAGCCTATCCAAATAGGCTCTAAATGAGTAAATGAAACCTGAGAAGCAAAACTAATATCTTATCAAAGTATAGTTTGTAAAAAAGACTTTAAGAAAGTTTCCAGGCACTATTTTTGAGGCTTTTCCCTGAAGTCCCTTCTGGGCTTTGGAATCCCGACTCTGGTGGACTTTTTCCACTGGAATAGTACTTTCTCCTCTTTTTTTTGTTTTTTTTTTTTCACTCCTTTCAATCTCCTTCCATTTTCTTTATCTTTTCCATTCTGTCACTCCAGAAAGGA